>VMDO01002689.1:0-161547 GCA_007922755.1 Pedetes capensis | reverse complement strand
AGAGAGAGAGAGAGAGAGAGAGAGAGAGAGAGAGAGAGAGAGAGAGAGAGAGAGAGAGAGAGAGAGAGAGAGAGAGACAGACAGACAGACAGACAGACAGACAGACAGAGACAGAGAGACAGAGAGAGACAGAGTGAAACAGGGAGATCCAGTGACTGAGTTGGTGAAGGGGAAACAAGCTGATGGAGTGTGAACCTAGCTCTTCCAGCATGTCCTGTGTGACCCAGAGAGTGCCTGAACTTTGCCCTGTTCCTTTATCCCTGCAGAGGGCAGACAGGCAAGGATTCATCTCTCTGGGCTGCTCTGAGGATGGCATGAAGGCCAAGAAGGGGACCTGGCACACAGTGGGTGCACGTTGCTGCAATGAAGTAACAATGCATGCTTACCAGGCACCAGCGGCTATGTCTGAGGTGCTTTAAATAGCTAACTTATCTAATTTTTACAACAATCCTATAATATGGTCTGTTAGTTCCCATTTTATAGATGGGGAAACTGAGGCTCGGAAAGGTCAAGGCCACAGAACTAACAAGAGGCAATGCCAAATCATGAACTCAAGAAACAGACTTCAGCATTTTGAGATGGTGTCCAGGACTTCTCACCCTACAGTCGATGTAGCTCTTAACACTGATGAGGCTGTTCCCACACTGGCTAGTCCTAATAGCACCCTGACACTGGCCAGGATCTACAGCTATGGCCTCTCTCAGCTAGCCAAGGGCCAGCAAGTATGGAGCTGTTGTTTTCATTTCAAAGCCAAGGAAACTGAAGACCATCCAAGTGGGGGCAGTGACTTGCCCCAGGCCCCCTGGTCAGTGGGCAGCTGACCTGAAGAGCACTGAAAAACCCTAAGGATAGGCCAGGGCTCCCCACGCCACCTCCCTCTCCAGGTAGGAGACCTGCTCTCCGCAGGCACTGTGCCATCCCTAAGATCTGGGCGCATGGGGAATTGATAGAGGATGGCACAGTGACTGGACTGCAACCCAGGAGCTGGGCCCTGGTTCCTGGGGCCCGAGATAGCCGTGGTGGCCTCCCGCCATCGGGTAGCAGTGAGGAGGGGTCTGCATCAGAGATCCTGGCCAGGCCCCCACCCACCTCTTACCACCAGCACCCTATGGCTATCTCAGTCCTGAGGGGCTGTGGCAGGGCCGAGGCTCCAGGCTCAGATGCCTGGGGCCGAAGCAGCCTCTGGCAGCCTCAGGCACCCACCTGTGAACCATGGGCCCAGCCTGCCCTGCGGGGCCACGAGAGCCCCTGGGTGCATGCTGCATACTCGCGCCTACCTTCTAACCCAGGCCCTGGCTGCCCTGGTTCTCTGAGGCCCTGCGCTGTTTCAGACTCTGGGAACCCTAATGTGGCTCCTTTATAGAGTGCTTGCAGATGAGGCTGAGGCAAGCAAACAGCAGGCATCCATTAATGCAGCGGAGTGGAACGCTAAGGTCTCTGGCCTGGGTGGGGACACTTCAAGTGTCCCTTCCAGTTCCCCTTGTGACAAGTGATCCAGGTGGGGATGGCCTCAGCCAGCCCCTGTGGTGCCAGCCTGGAGGAAGAAGGAAGGGGCCTTCGGCTCCCAGGGGCTCCGCTGCCAGGCCCTATTCAGGAGTGTCTTATTCACTTGGTAAGTCCCAAGACAGCCCTAGACAGAGCTGCCCACACTTCTCTGGTCTTCAGTATCTCAATCATTTTTTATGGTATTTCAGGGTCCCAAAGAGACTCCCAAAAGTTAGGAATTTAGTTAGATCCAAATAACTCCCTAAGTATTTATATCCTAAAAACTTAGTAGCCACTTGAAAGAATAAACTGAAGCAAAAAACAATGTTTCTATTCCATTCCTAAATAGTTACAAATCACTTGCTAACTGGGATGTGTGCACGTGCAGGGCACTGGACAACTTCTCAAACCGTGAACTCACACTGTGCACTGCCACCCTCATTATTTGTCACAGGGCACTCCCAAGTGCTCAAACCCCAGTTTTGCAAAGGTACAGTGGAGCCAAATAAAGGAGAGCAGAGTGATACAATACTGAAACTGCTATCTGCCGTGAGTTAGTAGTTAGCATCATGTCTGAAGGCTTCCAGCATAGCTGATAGAAGATTGAAAATATCCCACAGCACCCTGGGGTGTCTTGACACATAGTTTGGGAATCACAGCCCTCTGGTTAGACACTGTTGTTATCCTCATCCTATGATGGGGAAGCCTGCACTATGGCATCCAATCTCATCAGATCTCAGAAGCTAAGCAGGGGCGGGCCTGGTTAGTACTTGGATGGGAGACCACCTGGGAACACCAGGTGCTGTAGGCTTGGGAGAAGGACCTGGCAACCCCCTCCCAAAATCAATCCGCCATTGAAAACCCTATAAACAGCAGAGAAGTACTGACAAAGTGTTTCGCCTGTTGTATATAGGGTTGCTATGAGTCGGATACCAACTTGATGGCACCTGACAATAACAGCATGATGGGTAAACTAAGAGAAGTGTTTAAGTAACTGGCACAGGGCTATAAAGCCAGTTAAGTAGCAAAGCTGGGGAGCAAATTTAGATTACCTGATACCAGTCTATCTTCTGACCGTAGCTGAAGTGGAAACTGTTATTTTACCTCCTTGAAACCTCCAAGGTGGGGTCTATTGTCCCATTTTACAGATGAAGATGGGGGCATCAAGAGACATCAAGGGTCACCTGGCCAGTGGGCAGAAGGCAGTGTGGAGCTGCCTCTGTGTGCCCTGCTTCCCCACACCTCTCCCCATGGACAAAACCCCTGAGAAAGGACCCCTGGGGGAGACCCAGCAGGAAGACCCCCCAAGTCAAGTGGTTTTTCCTTGCAGTGGAACTCCATTGGGACTAAGCTGCATAAAGACAAGCTGCCCAGGAAGAGCCAGGCGCCCTTGGGGGAGGGCATAAGAGAGGATACAGCCTTGCACAGGCAGAGGGCCAAGCCAGGGCAGCCACTGAAGGCTGGAGGCCTGGGCTTCCCTCCAGGGGACAGAAACTTCCTGCACCTCTCTCGCAGGCTGCGGAGGCCCCATCTGTGGGCCATGTCCTTCCCATGCCCTTCTCTGGTTCTCACCCGGAGATGTGCAGACCCCTTACGGGGAATCTGTGTGCAGAAGTGTCCTCATCCCTCTCACCATCGCTAACCCTAGCTCAACCCTGAATCCCATTCCTGGCCCCAACGCAAGGCGTGGGTGGCCCTGGAGAAGCAGAGGAATCATTTGCTGCTGAGTGATCCCAATCATGCCCCCAACACCCTCCCCAGGCCTCAGGTCATGAGGAGCCCAGCACCTCTGAGGGCGACCTCCTGTGGGCGCCATTCAAACTACACTTCTTACCCACCTGTACCTGCATGAGGCCTCATGCAGGTTCTGTAAAGGGCCAGCTCATTCAACACTCACCAACTCCTCCCCCAACTCTTAACTCACATCCTCCAAGGATGAGCCCCTCACCACTGCCTTTCCCAGCCAGGCTCTCCTCTGGACAGATCCAATGGTTACTCCGAGCAGGCACTTGCTACCTGAGGTTCCAGACACTGCTATAATCCTAACCTCTTGAGGTCACACCAAACAGTGTGCTTCCTTTTCCTCTGACAGCTTCCCAGCCTCTGGAGGTCACAGCTGCCCTCCCTGGCCTTCTCAACTTACCTTCCACTACTCTTCTTCCATAAGACAAGGTTTTGCATCTCATCACCTCCCCCGTTGCCTCCTTAGGGACAAATTCCATTTTGCTCACAGATACTTGACATGCAGGGAGGTGTGGTGGCCAGGCGGGCGTGGCGGGCACTGTCTACATCTGAACAGAAGAATGTGGACTGGAGCATGGAGGCTGCCCCTCCTTCCTGGCACTCCCCAGTGGTCAGGCCAAGGTGCCTGTTTAGGAGGAGGGGGAAGTGGCAAGGACAGTAGGGTTGGGCCAGCCTGTAGGCTTCTTCCCAGGGCCTGGAGCTGGGAGACATGCACTTGAGAGGTGTCAGGACCTAACCCCCTAACCCACTAGAATGAGCAGGAGACCAAGGAACAGCCGTGGGACCAACGTGAAGAAACTGTTTCCCAGAGCATCTGTGAGAAAGCCTGGTTTTGTTTTTTTGAGACAGGGTCTTGCTATGTAGCCCAAGCTGGCCTTGAACTCTCTACCTTCCTGCCTCACCCTCTCGGGTACTGAGATCACACCAACTACACCCAGATGTTCAAGCATTCTTGAATGAGAGATTTTCACTATTCCCGGGGAAGCCAGAGTTTTGCATCCCTTACTGTGACCTTGACCCTGAGGCTAAGGTTGGATGGGGTAAGCATCCCAAAAGGCTGGCCAAAGAGCCCCCATTCCTAATTCAAATCCTCACTGTGCTGCAGGAGATGGTAGGAAGACATTTTGCCTCTCAGGGTTTCTGTTTGCCCATGTTGTAAACTGAGAAAACAGATATAAATGTGCTTTATAAGGGCAGTGCATACAGCAGGGAGAGACAGCAGGCAGGAATTGTTCTCTAGTGGAGTTGTGTGCTGGGAGCCACGAAGCCCACACTGCAGGCTCCTTGGTCCAGTGTCATCCCTTCCCCTGCAGGCCAGCAGCATGCAAAGTCGATGCTCACAGGGTTCTGGAACCCCTGCAGCCCTGCATTCTGCCAACTCAGAGAGGGGGTGTGACTAGTGCAACATCACACAGCAAATTAACAACTCAGCCATATCAGAACCCAGTTTCTGGTTTGGGGCTGTGGAAGGGAGACAGGGTTCAAAAAGAAGCACCACAGTGGAAGGGCTGTGGGTAAAGGCTCTTATGTCCCGTACCAGGACAGGAACTCGCTGTTCATCTCAGCTGGGTCTACCTCTGGTCAGCCTTGCTGTCCAGGGCACAGACCTCACAGAAAGGCCGCAGTGGTTTGGGAGGAGGGTCCTGACAGCTCTGTTGCTGGTCTTTGTCCTTGTGGCCTGGGACCCTGGCTCAATATCAGTCATCTGGAGCAGAGCAGGGCCATGTGTCTGTAGGACGGGCTGGTGTGGGACAGGGAGGGGAGGCAGGGCAGGCATGGTGAGGAGTTGCAGAGAGACATCCAATGCTACGCACATTTATCATCAGCAAACCCAGTCATTCTCTAGCCCCTGGACTCCAGCTAATTCTCACAGACGTGACCTCCCACTGCATGGAAAATCTCTTGCATTCACTGCAGCCGCTGTGCTCGGTGGGGAGTGGGCAGAGCTGGGGGAGAGGAGCCCATTTTTTATTATGTTTTAAAAACACAAACCCCACATGGCCAGACCCATCACTGGACACAATGCCCTTCCTCCATCTGGCCCTGGCTCCTGGCGGCTGTGGGGTTCAGGCTTGGGACCCCCTCAGAGGTGGTGACAATGGCCGTTACTGATGATAAATGGCAACTGGTGAGCTTAGGGGATGCCGAGTTATTCCTAACAAAGGAGGTCCCTTGCCCAGCCCTTTCCCACACCCTCTGTAGACCCATCTCTGCCCAACATGTCACCTCCTGTGCTGGCCACAGGAACTGGCCTGGCCAAGATGGCCAGCTGGAGCAGGAGCTAGCATCCTCAAGGGAGTCCAGGTGGTCCTGGGAAGTCCCTCTCCAAGGGCTGAGGGGCATGCAGAGAGCTGGGGTGGGGTGGCGATGAGGCCCAGGCGGTGGACAAGAACAGGCCACACTATGTACCAAGTGAGGACGGCTCATCCCTGGTAAGCAGGCTACTCTGGACACACAGAGGCATCTGGGAAGGCCGCCCCGCAGCCTCTCCCTCCCCGCACACCCTTTCTCTGCCCCTGGACTCCCTGAGACTAGGCCTGGGTCCCTCTAGGGCTACCCTCAGTCCTAGGTCTGATGGGGTCATTGCTGGGAGGGTGGGGCCCTGAAGAGAGGCCTCTGCTTCCCATCCTCTTCCAGATGAGCTGCTCAAAGCCTCTCATCCACCCTAGTGCAGAAAACGAGTCCATGTCACCCCTGGTGCTTAAAAACCTGTGCGTCTTAATGGGATACCACACAGTTATCCACGCAGCAGGCCCGCACAGCCGCTCCATTTTACAAAGGCAAAACAGAGGCAAAGGAGCTGTTCAAGGTCACAGCCACCAAAGAACCCAGAGGTCTTGCCCTTAAATCACAGCATCCCTGAGGCAGCAGCAGGGGCAGGCCTGTGCTCCTAGGAGAGGCGCCCGTGCTGGGACCCAGCTTCCCAACCCCAGTCCATGGCCTCCCTTCCCCCTAGACCTGACCCTCCTGAGTCCCACGTTTGTCTGGGGACATCCCAGCCAAAGAGATCATGGGAGAGGCCTGGTGGCAGCCTGACACAACTCCAGGACTTTGCTCCCACCAACAGGGGCACACATATCTCTCCCAGGGTCACATGCATGCACAACCGTCTCCACCAGACACTGGAGAGCCCAGCCAGGCCGGGCCAGAGCCTCCTCTTTAGGCCTCTATATCAGTCCCATGTCCCCTCTATGGCAGAGGCAGCCTCCCTGCCTGAGGCTCAGGCCTGTGCTTCCCCTCTAGAGATGGATGGGGGAGTTTGGGAAGCAATTTCAGACTGTTGCTCAGTTCAGTCTGGAGTTGGGGGGGGGGGTTTCCAGGGGCCCCTTCATCACTCCTCATCCAACTAACCAAGCGGGGTGGATCCTGATAATGCCGACATCAACCCCCCCCCACCCCCGTTTCCCACAGCCCAAGGTCCCACCAGGCCTTCCCCACTGTGTTCTCCTCCTCTGTCCCCAGGCCACCCTCTTCCTAGCAGCTGGAGTGACCATGTCTAGACTTCCTGTCACCTAAAGCACCTTCCCTTTGCAGCTGGAAGAAAGCCCACATGCTGCTGAGCCCTCAAACCCCGCTCAGCCTTCCTGCTCCAGCCACCCAGGCCTTGCTCCAGCCTCAGGGCCTCTGCTGGTCTCTCCGCTCACAGGTGACACTTTGTTATCAACATCTCAGCTCAACTGCCCACGGCCTCCTGGCCCTGCCCTATGTCCTTCCACTGTCCTGTCTTTAGCCCACTTTGTCCTTCATGCCTATGTCCCCCTGTCTGTGGTCCATCTCTGGACAGGTGGGCTTGAGAGCCAAGGAACCTTCGTGTGCTTGCTGGGCAGCCCTGTACACACACTGATTTTTCTCATCGATTCTCACAGTAAGACACCTCCCAAGCTGCCAGGGCACCAGCAAACACCTTAACTGACAGCTCCAGGGATGTCGTCTGATTTTGAGGGACCAGCACCCCACCTTTTTATCACCCTCCACAAGCCCAGCCTTCCAGCCAGCCGCTGCCTGGGCCTCTCCGTGGTGACACGAAGCTGCAAAAGGCTGATGCAAACTAAAAGGAAGGAATGAAACAGACTCGTGTGGGGCAGACGCAGCGCTGTCACCAGCCCCCTGGGACACTGGGCCCTGCTCCCGCCTGCTTGTTTGCACCTGCTGATGTAATCACCTCACCTCCTTGGCTCATGGCTAAGTCTGCTCACCTCGTTCTCTAAGGGAGCAGCCAATGAGGACACAAGGGCAAGGGGCGCAAAGAGCCTGAGACGCTGCACCAGGTTATCCAAGAGCACGTTCTAGGGTAGTGGAAGCCACCATCACTTCAGGTGAGCTGTCCTGGTCTCTGAGCCTGGCTTCCTGCAAGGCTGCAGAGATACCATGAGATGAACCTGGTGCATGACATGCTCTCAGTTTGTCAGCTCCCTTCCATTCATTTCTTGAGGGGAATAGGGAAATCTGAAGGGAGGGCAGCAGTGTGGATCTGTGGAAGGAAAACACCAGAATAGTCCTAGGTCAGCCAGCGGCTCATTGGGTGATTGTCAGCTGCCTTCCTCCTGAGGCCTTAGTTTGCTTATCCGTAGAACGGGCATGATGCCACTGTGCCCACCTTGGAGACAGTCAGGGGCCACATGAGGAAAGTGTGACAGGACACTAAGGCATGTGGCCGGCCCAGGGGACTTGAGGACAGCAGAAAGTAGGGGGCAGGGTGTCCATGGGGAGCCCAGGATTCCCACAGGCTGCGCAGGGAGGGAGCCTCAGCCTGTGCTCTGCCCTGCCAGGGCCCTGGGGGGAGGAAGCTGGGAAGAGGAGTGCACAGCTGCCCAGGCCTCCAAGGAGGTGTCAGAAACATGCAGGCGGACAGGAAGAGAGCAAAGATGCTTCTGGAAACGGCAAGGCATGCCTGGCATGCTGCCGGGGACCTAGGCCCTGAGCTCAGGCTCTGGGGGTGGCTGGGACTCCAACTGTGCTTCTCATAGTCAGCCTCCCTGGAGGTTCCTTTGCCCCTTCAATGCCAAAAGGGCAGAGGAAGGACTCAGCTCATGACCCCAGGAAGAAAGGAAGCCTCTTGCAGAGGGTGTCAGCCAGGCGGGAGGACTGTCTACCTGGGTCATCCCCAACCCTGTTAGCCTAGAAGGGGCCCTTTGCTAACCACCCCCAGTCTTGCCTGGTTGTCCTGAAGGGGGAGCTTCACTCTGGCTGGGATTAATGGACTTCCCAGGCAGGGGCCAGCCCCTTCAGAGTTGCTGTTGTCCTTGCCTGGTGGTGCAGGTAACTGTAAATGCTCCCAGACCCTGCACCAGAACTTGACATTCACAGTCCCACTGAATCCTGCCAACAACCCTTGCAGGTTGCAGATGAGTAAACTAGGGACTAGAGATGGGAGGCTAAGCCACTTGCCCAAGGTCACAGAGAGGGCTTGTCAGCATTTTGATCTGGATCTCCCTGGCTCGGAGCCCATGCTCCGTAACTCCAATGCTTTCGCCTCCCAACAGAAACTCCAAACACTTAGCGCACCTCACAGCGCTGCGTGCACACCAGCTCCTTTCCCTCAGCATGCTACAATTCAGCTGGGGACTTTGCGAAAGGAGCTAAAGGAAAGATATGGCCGCATGGTGCTGGGCTATGCTGCCTGAGCTGAGTCAGGACCTGGGAGGTAGTAGTAGTGATAATGACAGCCCTCATCTGTGTTTTTGCAAATTACTTATCCTTGCTGCGCCTCCATGTCCTCATCTGTGAAATGGGTGCTGCACTGTAGTGTTTCCAGTAAGGACTAAACATGTTAATTCACATGAAGAGCTCAGAGTAGCACCTGGCACATCAAAAGAGCTTCATGAATTTAAGCCACATGGTTGTATCATTATTACCACCGTTAATATCTACACCACTGATAGCATCTCATTTAAATGCTTCCACAACTCTGTGAGGTGGGTGTCAAGAGCCACCTTTGTTGTTTACCTAAAGTTACCCAAAGTCACACAGTTACTAGAAAGATTCTAAGCCAGGTGTGGAGTCCTCGTGGCAAGAGATGCCATCAGCAGTGATGCCACTCAGGCTGCTTCCCCTGGAAGGGATCCAGGGTTATTTTCTTACTTATATTTCCTGTAATTCCTTCCAGTTCAACACCTGCCCCCATTTAGCTCAGGGCATAGTTAGGGGAACTGGTGAAGGGACAATGTCTCAAATAGAGGAACCAGAGGCCACACTCCTCCCTGTCTCTCTGTCCTCTGACCCCTTACTGGGCACTCACAAGCCTCAAGGGTGGCTCAGCCTCCACTGGCCAGCCCCTGGGAGAAGGGACAGTCACGAGCTTCTCCTGAGATCCCTGCCCCCAAGTCTCCGGGGACCCCAACTTCAAAACAATAGATGTCTCAGATTGCCCTTGATGTAAAGGTTTAGTAGGTGGCTAATTTTAGCTGAGAAACACGGCATTTTCCCAGCCGAGTCACTGCTGTACCTCGCTGGACAAATGGCCTTGGTTTTCCTCCCTGAATTGTTCTCAGCTGGGGGCTGGGGGCTGACTGTAGCTCAGGACAATTCCCTTTGTGTCTGCTTCCCGGTGGCTCTTAATAACTCAGAGCAAAGGACGAGACAGCCTTGAATTCTCAGGCCAAGCCCTCTGGTCCCTCTCGGCCCCCTACCCACTGCCCCTGCTGCTGGGCCTCCTTGCATTTGTTGGTGTAGGACTTGCTGTTTGCCTCAAATCCTATGGTCAGGGCAGAGAGTGAGGGTTTGTGTCCCTTTGGACAGATGTGGAAGCCGAGGCCCAGAGCGGGTGTGAAGGGCCAAAAGCCACACAGCACTCTGGCAGAGCTATAGATCCCCAGGCCAGGGCTGCTTGTGTGATATGCAGGAGAAACCCCACCGTTTCCACCCATAATGGGGACCCCCCCAGAGTGTAACCTAAACAGGCTGCAAGCTGCCCCTGGGGACACCCAGAAGGCTGCCTTCCCTCCCCACCCCAGCTGCCCTTACCTGGCTAAATTCTGCTCCTTCTTTGGGTCTCAGCTTCAAAGGTCACCACCTCAGAGAGCCCCCCTCAGAGAGGCTGTATCCCTGCCACCTCCCCAGGGCCCTGCTTCTTTACCAGTTCTTTCCTTATTACCCTCATCCTCCTCTTAAGCCTCACACTCACTTGTGGATGTCCTTGTTTAACATCTCGGTCCCCTGCAGACCCCGGCATCCCAGAGGACAGATGCAGTGACAGTCACACAACACATTAACCTCCTGTATGGTATGGGCACTGCACAATTTAACAGGCTCCAGGGCGGGGTCCTAGACCCTCTGCTGTGCCAACTGAGCTAAGGGGTCCTGGGGGAGTGACTGGGGTGACTTGGGGCCCAGAAGCTCAGAGATGAGCCATGGACCGTCCAATGTGGATGTCCTCACATATTTCACTGGCAGGATGGCCCTCTGGTGCTTTCTGCCTGAACATCACCGGCTGGCGGGCACCTGTCCATGCACTGCATGCCAGCCTGGCACACAGTAGATGCTTAATAAATGCTTCTTGCATGAATGAATGAATGAACTTCCTGGGCTCCTCTGGGTCTTCTTCTCCCTGAGGCACTGGCTTGATTCATCAATGCCCCACCTTTCCACAGAAATAAGAGGAATGGGGTGCCTTGGGGAGGGCAGCCGAGGTCCAGGGCAGCCCACCTCCCCCAGCCAGCTCAGGTCCCTCCCTGCCTCCACAGGCCTCCTCTGTGCCCTGTTCCCCTGCAACCACTCCAGCCAGGACCCGGCATGCTATAATTAGAGTGCTCCTTCCAGGCCCTGGTAATGAGGGGGTGCCCAGTGCCAGCCGTAATTACAGCCTGGTTAAAATGAACAGGAGCCGCCTCCAAGCCAAATTACAAAGTCTGCAGCCGGACTCCCTCCTGCCCGCTCCCTTTTTATGGGGCTGGTTAAAGGGAGGGACCGGGAGTTGATGGAGAAGCCAGCTCAAGCTGGGGCTGCGGTCTTGGGAGAGTTTAGGGCTGATGGTCTGGGCCTGTGCTGCTTTGAATTATCCTCCCCCCTTGCCTGCCTCACCCCCGCCAAAGTTCCCATCCCAGCTGAGGTCAAACAGGCCAACTGAGGTTTCTCGTCTTACCTTTCCCATTTGGAGCTCTAGCAAGGGGATGAGCATTCTGTTCTAGGCCTGGGGTCACCGGCTTTACACAGTAACTCTATGAGAAGGCACAGTCACCCCTATTTCTAACTGTGGTTCAGTGCTTAAATAACTTGCCCCCAGTCTCACAGTCAGTAAGGGGCGAACCAAGGCTCCAGCCAGGCCCACTTGGGGGAAGAAGGCAAACTCTATCATGTGCCTCCCATTGCCCTGGCCCCATGCGGGGCACAGGCTGGGTTCCGTCAGCCCTGAGAGCAATGTGGTTTGTAAGAGGACATTTGAGAGGCTTGGGGGGATCTTCCTCTCTTTTTCAGAGATGAAGAACTTGGGCGGGGCGTTGCTCAGTTGTGGAACACTTGCCTAGCATGGTCAATGCCGGCCCTGGGTTTGAGCACCAGGATCAAAAAGAAAACACAAAAGACCAGGTGAGGGGAAGGGCCCAGATTCCCCTGGCAATGCAGGGTCCAGGGAGAGCTGGGATGTAGGGTGTCTTTCCACCCCAGCCTGGGCCTTGTCAGCCTCGGAAGCTCAGGAGGTTAGTGCAGAAGGGCTACAGAGAAAGACTAGTCCAGGGGCTGACACTGGCCCCCTGGGCCATCACCAGGCTGTGGCAGGAATGGCAGGATGGGGCATCAGACCCCTTCTCAGCATAGGCCTGCACTTGGCCAGAAGCAGTGATGAGGAAGACATTGCACAGCCCTGACCCAACGGGCCCTATTCCCCGTCACTCAGCCCAAGAGAAATGGGGTCCAGAGGTGGGGTGACTGGCTCAACAGCTGAACGGCTCTTACAAGGTGAGCGGCCTCCATGTTCCACCAGACTGCCACCCTGACCCTGGCAACTCTGGCTTCCTAAGTGGGCAAAATGCAGGCTCACGTCTGACCCCAGCCCAGAGCCTGGTGTCCAGGTTGCTCTGCTGCCTAGACAGAAGGCAGCTTTTGCAAGGGGCCACCGGGGAACAGGCTTGCTCACCATGGAGGGGTCCTGGGGCAGCAATGGGCACCTCGGCATATGGCTCCCACCTGCCCGCCCACTTGCCCTTCCTGGGCCTCTTCCTGGGCTCTCGCCTGAGCCCGAAAACTTGGCTCCAGCCACCCACTGCCCACTCACTCCAACTGGCCCATGGTGACTCAGTCTCCAAGCTACCTCCTCCTCCTCCTCCCAGCCTGTGCCCCAGGCTCTCCAAGCCTCTTCAATAGTGCCTTTGATCCCGGCTGGAGGCCGAGTGTGGGAGAGCTGCAGACAGGGCCAGGCTAGGCCAGGGTGGACAGAGCTCTGACGTCCCCAGCCTCACCTGCATGGCCAAGGTCCTGAGTCCACAGGCCTTGCAGGTTAGGTGAGGCCCTGAGCCTGGGGGAGGTCAGAGGGACACATTAATTAGGACACAGGGCAGCCAGCCAATGGGACCATGGGCCACACCCGGTGCCATCAGAGGCGTCTGTACTCCAGGCCGGCCTGGCCCCTCGCCTCTTCCCACTGACATCTCCTCCCTGGATTTGGGGCAGGCCCCCAGAACCCCTGATGCCTGCCGTATTGGGAGGTCCCTGGCAAAGAGCATGGGAGTCTCAGGTGTGGTTTCTCTGGCTGAGCGGTAGGTCTCGGGCATGGAAACTGGGCACTGGAAGTGGCAGGAGCCGAGAAGCCACCCTCTGGGCAGGAGGTGGGAGTGGTGGCCACCCCTGTGCTGGGCCACAGAAGAGAATGGGCCCCACTGTACCCTGACCCTGCATGCCTCCACCTCCCTCCACCAGAGGGGACAATGACAGGAGCCCTGCGTGGCAGCCGTTTGTCTCCTAGAGGCTCTGGTTCAAAATGAAACTGTGCTATCCCCAGCAGACAATGTATGCCCACATCAAGAGGGCAGCCTCGGAGCTGCCATAGCTGGCTGTCCCCAAATGTTGGGAGGCCAGGGCTGGCTGGCTCAGCTACGGCCGAGGTCCTGTCTGTGCCTCACCCTCCTCCCTGTGGTCCCTAGCCCATTACAAGTCTCTGTGCCCTAACCTCCTCCTCTCCTGGGCCTGGTGTTAAGGTAAACAGAGTTATAATATGAAAGTAATCTGCCCAGGGTCTGACCAGGTTTCAGGTCAAGTCCTTCCCATAGACGAACTGGCTATGTGATGCTGGGCCGGCTATTTAGCCTCTCTGAGCCTCACTTTCTTAATCTTTGAATGGGTGAACCTCAGTATACTCTTATTACAGATGCAAAAGTGCTTTACAAACTGTAAAGGGCTATGGGAATCTAAGATTAGACATAACTTTTTAAATGAACTATTACACTTTGCCTCCCTAGGCTCTGCCTATGAGGGGAGGCTGGGCTGCTTCGTCCCAGCTCAGCCTGTGAGGCTCTGGTGACACATGGCTCATAGGGCTCTGCACAGGCTGCCCATGCCTGGGACCCAGGCTTCTCCTGGACAGGGAGGAGGAAGAGGGTCCTTGGAGACTTGATTCTCTGGGAGGAGGACCTTTACCCTTCAGGTAGATGCTCTGCTGGGCTGGGAATCAACCCCAAGAGGAAAAGCCATGTTGGGGTGGATGGAGGCTTGGTGCCCTGTGGTGTAGTAGGCATAGGTAGAGCTGGCTGGGCCTTGGTTCCTTTGCTCTTTCTCTGATGGAACTCCAGAAAGATTACTTGGGATGTCCCATACTGTGTGACTTTGGACAAGGACCTTTCCCTCTCTGGACCTCCTTCCTTGGAAAGGATGCTAAGGACCTGGCTTGTCCTGCTGCCTGCGGGTGCTTGGGGTGGAATACTCTAGGCAATCAGCCTCACAGGCAGCTCAGGAAGAGGCTGGGCTGCCTGGAGGGGATGCAGGGCTGGGTTTGTGGAGGAGTAGCCTCTGGACCCTCAAGAACTAGAATGAGTGAGGCTGCCCGGCCTTCACCCCGATCTGCAAGCCCCTCCTCTTGTCACGGCTTGGCCAGCAGATGGGCAGGGATGAGCATGAAGTAATCAATGCCCAGATTCCTCCTTCCTAGGTGGACAGGCAGGGGCTGAGGATACCCCATGTCTCACCCCGAGGCTGAGGGGCCCTTCCCTCAGTAGAAAGAGCCCATCACACCCAGGACAGAATCTCAAAGTCAATAACTATGGGATTTTAGGCAGGTAATTTTGCCTCTGTGGGCCTGAGTTTCCTCTCCTGTAAAACGGGGCTAACAGTCTTCACCCTACAGGATAGGGGGGAAGAATAAGCGTAATTGTGTAGCTTAGCCAGACAGCAAACTTGGGGAAATCTCTCAAAAACGGTTCCCAGCTAAAGGGTCATTTTCCTTAGACATGTTGCCCAAGTGTCTGGTCTCTGTTTTCTCATCTAGAAAGTGGGTAGCAGAATATGGTCTACCTCCAGAATCACAGGCCTGGTATCTGTACACAGCAGGTACTCTGAAGTGTTGGTGGCAGCTGAGGCCGGGTGACCTGGCAGAGTTCCCCACACACCTGGCCACAGCCTACCTAGTTCCTGGGAGGGGACACAGGCGTCTCTCTGCCTTGCAACAGGCGCCAGTTGTTGTCAGGTGGCTGCTGGGCCCCAGCCAGGGGCAACACCTTCCAAACCCACACAGCACCTCCAGGGAGCACCTGGCATGAAAGGGAGCTCACTGCCCAGCTGGGATGCCTCATGCCAGGGCCAGGGTGTGGGCAGGTGGCCTTGGCTCTGCCTACTTCACAGCAGGGTCCAGCATGGAGGCACTAGCTGCCTATGGGATGTGTCTGGGGCCCCACGGACTCTGCACTGAGGCCAGCATCTCTTCACTTAGGCTTAGAAACCTCAGCCCAATAGCCTGGCACCATGATGCACACCTGCAATCCCAGCAACTCAAGAGACTGAAGCAGGAGGATTGTGAGTTCGAGGACAGAGGCAGCCTGCACAACTTAGTGAGACCTTGTCTCAAAATAAAATAAAAAAAGGAACTGGAGATAGGTTCAGTGGCAAATGCCTGCAATCCCAGCACCTCGGGAGGCCAAGGCAAGAGGATCGCAGGTTTGAAGTCAGAGATAGCTTCTATAAGTTGTTGTTGTTAGGTGCCGTCAAGTTGGTATCCAACTCATAGCGACCTCTGTACAACAGGGGAAACACTATTGTCAGTGCTTCTCTGCTGTTCATGGGGTTTTCAATGGCAGATTGATTTTTGGGAGGGGGTTGCCAGGTCCTTCTCCCAAGCCTACAGCTTCTGGTGTTCCTAGGCGGTCTCCCATCCAGGTACTAACCAGGCCCGACCCTGCTTAGCTTCTGAGATCTGATGGGATCGGATGCCACAGGGCTACCGCTGCAGGCTCTATAAGTTAACAAGACGCTATCTCAAGACAAAAAATCAAAAAGCAGCTGGGGGATACAGTCCAGTGGTGGAGCACTTACCTAGCATGTGCAAGGCCTTGGTTCAACCCCCAACCCTTCAACTACAAAAGAAATCAAACAAAAAGGAAATCATAGACCTACCCTGTGATGTGGCACCATGGTTCTATTTAACAGATGGGGAAACAGATGCTCCGCAGAGGCGAAGAGTGGACCAGCTCACTGCTGAACCAAGTAACCTAGGTGGGACGCAGGACTCTTCCTTCCCACCGCCAGGCCATACTCTGGCTGGAGGTTGCCAGAGAAAGGAGTGCGGTGAGCTCTGGGGTGTGGTGACCCACCTCCTGCTCGCCCTTCAGTTACTGGCAAGGAGACTCAGGAAGCTCCTGGGAGAGCAGGGAACCTATAGGTTGTGGTTTCCAGCATTCCCTCCACCAACCCCAGCCAGAATGGCCTACATTACCACGTCCAGTCCATAGCCCACAAGAAAGCTAATAATGTGGCCCCACAAAATCTTTTAACCTCATGTGTTTTTTGGCATTTATTTTCTCCATGACCCCACATGTAGTTTCAATTTTGAAGTTGCAAGGCAATTCTGCACGTGTTTACAGAATGACACCTGATGTTTCTTTACAAATACTGGGACGGGACCACAGTGTCTAATTCTAACCTTCAAATAAACGTAAATGAGTCACAGTTGGTAACCTCAGTCAGGTTAGTTCCATCGCCAGCCACCTGATTAGCCGAGTATAATCACATTGAATTCAAAGTGATTTGAAGCTGTTTGAAGCTACTTAAGGGTGCATCAGAGATTATGTAAGTTTTTGGCAAGTTGCCAAGTAAAATGCAGTAATTGCTGATAATATTTTTGAAAATCTGATTCAACCCAGTTCTAGACACCGCTAACTGACCATCGCAAAATTTACTTGAGAACTCACGAGGACTGTGACCACTCCCATCGAACCAGACATCGAGGGATTAGTTTTACAAAAACAAGATCCAACTTCCCTAGGCTCATATTGTTCTCATTTCTCTAAACGTTATAATAAACATATAAAATCTTACTATGTATATGCACTAACTATATTATTTAATTTATGTGCAGCACAACACAATTCCTCTTTGCTCGGTGCAGCCCAGGGAAGCCAGAAGTTCGGACACCCCTGCTCTACACTGAGTCTGGGCCTTTCCAGGCCTGCAACAGGGCTGTCAAATCCCCGCCTTCGCAGGTTTCTTCGATCCCTGGGCACTGACAGCCCTCTCCAGCCCCAAGCCCCTGCTTGAACACCCACTCTCCTCCTGAGCCTCTCCAAGGTCTTCTTCTCTGCCACAGCACACTCCACACTGGCTGGAGTGTTCTTGTGACACCCCAGCGAGGCAGGGACCTGGGCTCTTGTCTCAGTTCAGTAACCAACGGACACGCGCTGTGTGACTTGCACAAGTCCCCGACCCTCTCTGGGGCTCTGCTTTCCCATCTGTCAGTGAAGTAGATTAGAGAAGAGGCTTAGATGGTCTATGAATGTCAAAACTCACTCACCAAACACACAAGCTGGGGTGCTTGGCGTTCCTGGCTCACCTCTCAGCTGCCCACTGGGGCCCTGAGGAAGCTGGTCCAGGGACGAGGCTGAGCCCCTCCGGGGCTCCATCTGTTCTCTCAGAGCCTTCCTGGCCTGTCTCTGGCCTCTGCCTGAGTTCCCTCTGCTCCCATCCCACCCTCGCCTTGAGGCAGTGGTGGCTGCGCCTGTCACTAGAGCCACTCCTGGCAGAATTATTTCTCTCTCTGCGAGCTTCCATTAGGCAGTAAATACACCGGGCCCAGGCAGGGCACTGGGGCACAAGGCGGTCATAAATCATGTGGCTCTCCACCCCCAGCCGGTGCCTGTGGCCCAGAGGGCTGCTGGCTTGGCTGAGCCTCTCTTCCTGGAGAAGTGGGAGCTTGGGAGGGGCAGGTGCAGGGGTGTGGCAGGCACACCCCACTCACCTGGGTACGACATTAGGACAACAGCATCTCTGCTCCTTGCACACCGCCCTCCCCCACGAAAAGCGTCCAGTGCAGAGTCTGCAGACTGACCCAGGAAATCCCTGCTTGCCTTCCCTGTGAAGGCTCAGAGCAGGGTCGGGTAGCCCGCTCCCTTGTTTACAGCCACATCTTCTGCCCCCTACTTTCCCCTTTTGCAGCTGTACAGGAATAGTGCTTTTGTTTTGGGACCCAAGCTGCCAGGAGCCAAAGAAATCTCAGTAGGGCTTCTGGAAGTCAGAAGCTCTGTTTGGGCAGGGTAAGAATTCAGCCCAGGCTGGTCGAGTGTGGAGGCTTTGGCTTCCTCCATGAACAAAGTTTGGTTGAGAAAATTAAATGAGATCACAGGGGTGATATTAAAAGAGCAAATTACTTTAAAGGGCTTCCGTTTGTTCCAGATCCGACTGAAGATGGATAGCGCTAATTATGAGCAAGGAGTGGCCTGCTCAGTGAAGCAGGTCCCTGAGGGCTTAGTGTTTCTAAGTTAGGGACTCCGGAAGTGAGAATCTTGAGTTCCTCTGTCTCCCATTCCCCATAATCAGTGGGCCCTGGTAAGGAGCACAAGGCTGGGCTGTCCAGGAATGCTTTACAACCCCTCCCAGGCCCAGCTGCATCTGCTGTGACTTTAAAAAATTATCTTTCTTCAGTACTTGGGGGTTGAACCCAAGGCCTCCTGCATGCTAGGCAAGCTCTCCACCACTGAACCGCACCCACACGTCCTTTTTTATTTTTTTATTTTGAGACAGGGTCTGGCTAAATTGCACCACCTACCTCTGGCCTTGAACTTGTGATCCTCCTGCCTTGGCCTCCCAAGTTTCTGGGATTACAGGCCTGTGCCAAATAGCCTGGATGCTACGACTTCTGAGAATGACAACTTGGGGATGATTCTTCCTCCAAATCCACAATGCAATCTGACAATGTGGATAAAGTAGGGCATGACTTTTTACCTAGAATTCCACTTCTGGGAAGCTCTGCCAAAAGATTCAACCAAGCTCCAAGAATGAGGATGTCCACTACAGCGTTATTGACAAGAGTGAAATATCCCGTAATGGGTGAAGCGGTTGAGTAAAGTATACCCACAACATGGATTATTCTCAGGTCCTCCTAGCACAAATTATGAAGTCTATGTAATTATACAAGGAAAGTTCATGGAATAATGTTAAGTGAGGAATCCAGACAATGAAATGAAACATATAAGTATACTGAGAATGCCAAAAAATATATACATATTTTAAGAGAAGGGAAAAGTACTAAAATTGTAATACTCAATATACCCCAACACAAAAGAATACAAGTCACGTTTGACTTTTGCGATTACAAGAGGTGCTCATAGTGGAAACCACAGACAGCAGAAGAAACACTTGTTGCTGTGTGAGGCCCCCCCAGATCTTCCCTTGTGCACATCACACACAGCACTGTGTGTCTCAAACTTACCACAAATGCGTGCAGTTGTTAGGCGTTTTGGAGGTTCTGTTTTAGACTCACACCTCCACTGTGGTACTTCCACAATATTCCGAAATTTCAAGTGCCACTTCAAAATCGTCTTGTGTTCCTGGAACAACTGAGCTTCTGCTATTTTCTTTCACTGCTCTATCTGTTGCACGGCGGCAGGAGCATTCATTTGATTAATGCCACCTTTTAAGCGAATGTCATAATACACGTTGCTATGGGGATTCAATTCAACTTTGAAAAGTAACACATAGATAACATCTCTTAAAATGTGTATACATTTTTTGGCACCCTGGGTATAGGATTACACCATAAAACAAACCTGGGCATGTGCCTGATAGGAAGCATACTAAGATGCAAGGAGTGCTTGGGTCTGGGAGGGGTCATGATGATTATTTTTCAGAACTTTTTTCTCACCATTTGGGGAATACAACAACATAATCTGGGTTGTTCAAACAAAGATACTGGGGGGGGGGGAGACAGACCTTGATGCTGTTTCAAAAGGGCCCCAGGGATTCCGGCAAATGACCCTCAGGCTGCCCCTGCAGGGGAAGCACAAGTCTACGCTGATCAAGTGCTTCAAGGCTGGTGTACAGGGGCAGGTAGCCACCCACCCTACTCTGTGCACCTGTCGCCACAGGAAGGCCTCACTGGGGATGCTTCATTGTTCTCCAGCCAAGAGGAAGATGGGGGGCAGGGAGAATGGCTGGTTCCAAAGCCAGGAAATAAATCTTCCCCCCAGCCCAACGGCCCCATTCAGGCTAACTTATTGATGGGGACCCAGGGGGCCTGGGGGGAGCAAGCTGCCTTCTCAGGACTCGTGAGAAAACCTCCCTGGGCCAAGCCCACGCCGTCTCCTGGACTCTGGGGGCCCATCCCAGAGGCTTCCTCTAGCTGTTTCCTGGCATTGTCACCCTGTGCCCTCCGCAGCAGCGAGACACCAGGCGCCATGGTCCCAGAGTCACCTTCTAGTCCTCCCTGATCACCGACTGTTGGGGCCCAGGCCTTGGTGTAGGTAATGGGTAAGGCAACAGCCACGAGTCTTTGGGATCTGACAGCCCAAGAAAAAAGAGACCCCCACCAGTTCCACGAGGACACAGTCCCCCCTCAAGGTAGGTGTAGGGAGCCATGAATAATCACATATAATTTACATTAATTTGCATAGCCATCTACTATAGAGGAAAGGGAACTGAAGTAAGAGTCAGGCCCTGGAGTCCAGTCCCAATAATACCACTAACTTGATGTGACCTTCAGGAAAATTCTGTCCTTTCTAGGCATAATTTTTCCCATGTGCTGAACTGGGGGATTGGATTGCTGGTTTGTAAGTACATCAGGCAGTTGGGCTCCCTTGGAATCCAGGAGCTCTGACACCCTGGAAATGCTTTCAGCCATGTGCCAGGGAGCTTAGCAGGGCCCCAGGTTGACCTGGGACAGAGTAGGCTCAGAAAACACACACCCACACACCCATATCCACCCCCTCCATGTGCACCATACCACCACCACCACCACCACCGCCGCCACCATAGCCCGAACCAAAACAAGGGTGTAGAACAGTGACACCAGACTGCTACTCCAACATCTGCCCCCTGGCTTTCCCTGCAAGGCCTGCCCACCTGCTGCAGGTATTTCTGGGGCAATGGAAAGAACACCTTATTCCTGGGAGCTCTGCTCTTGCGGCTCCTTGCGTCAGGGTCTCTTGGGCATGGTGTCAGGGGAAGGGCAGAGCACCAAACTCAAAATACTGTCGCCGCTGGTGCCCAGGCCTTGCAGTGGCTAGCATGGCTGTCATGGCTGAGACTGAGCGACCATGAAGGAAAAACAGTGGGGCCACCTTATGGCACAGGTGTGGCACCTCTGATATGCAGGCTGGGGTGGGCCTAGCCTTTGGGGTTCTGAGGCTGGAGTCTGCAGTGAGTGGCCTGAGGGGCAGTGGGTGTAGGCCTGGTCCCCAGCTGAGGAGGGGCAGGTGGGTAGGTGTCCAGAGAAGAGCCAGAAGACTGAGGAGCAAGAGCTAAGCAGGACAGCGTGGGAAGAACCTTTAGACCTGGGGTTCTAATGAGGGACCTGGTGCCACCTTCTCTCCTGTTTGAGTTCTCTAGAAACCCCCTCCACTACTGCCTCGGGGAGAAGGGGCTGCCAGCCTGGGAGTCTGGCCCTGGTCATCTTGGAGCTCCTTTGGTCACTTCCTGCCCTGCTGCAGTAGGCATCACTGCTGCCAACATTTCCACTCGACCCACAGCTTGTGGTGCCATCTAAAGAGGCAAGTCCTGCAAAGGGGGCTGGCTGAGGGCAAGTCATCTCACCTCTGAGCCTGTGTCCTTTACTGCAGAGTGGGAGAAGTGATGCCAACCTCACAGAGTCCTTTTGAGGATTCAATGGGATAAAAGTTCCAACAAACTCAGCACAGTCCCTACAAGTAACAAAAACCGAAAACTGGGAGGAGTGACGTCTCTGTGCCTCGGTTTCCTCCTTTGTACCATGCAATGCCAGCCTTGCCTTTACAGGGTGGCTGTAAGATGCAAAAGAGGCGAAAGATTTGGAAGCACTGCATAACAGATGTGGGCTGTGGGGTCCAGGGCTCCTGGCTGATCCTGGGCCACCTGCGGGCAGCTGCTCAGACCCTGCAGCCCTGGTACAGAGCTATGGAAGGGAGCGGCCCTCCGCAGCCTGCTGCTCTAGAAATAGTTTCTGCTGCCTCAGGCCCTAAGTGGACAGATGAAAAACTGAGGTCCAGAGAGGGAAACAGACCAGCCTAAAGTCACACAGGGTCCAGAAAGATAAAACTCAAGACGCCAACACTACTGAAGAGAGTGTTAACTGTCCTTCGCCCCACACCTCTTTTTGAAAGCACAGACATTTGGAAAAATATTAACAGAAAGGATACTTATTGCAACATGGATTTAAGTCAGTTTTTTGTTGGGGGAGTGGGGAAAAGGAAGGTGGTATATATCACTCCATTTACTTAGCAGAACTGTCATACCTGGTACACTTAAAGATGCAAAGTCTAGAGAAGTATGGTCCATTTGAGAGGAAATAAAATGAGCAGCTTGATATATACATGCCTAGCCTCTGGACTGTTTTCACAACAAAGAAAAAACTTGAAGGGAAATAAATAGCATGCCCAGTTCTTCCCACCTGTGTTCTTCAGCATTTGAAGTAAGACTCTCCTGGGACAGGAGTGATTTCTTGGTTCCTTCTTTCTGTTACCTGCCCAGGCCTGTGTGGCCAGGGTTCAGGCCAGAACAGAGCTCAGGGTCTTTGTGGGGCCTGTGTACCCTCTGCAGTTTTAATCACTTTGCCTACAGGCATGCGGGAAATGTCTCGAGAGGCAGGCAGCATTAAAAGCAAACTTATTACATTGGAGGCCACCTTCCCAACACAATGGATTCTAATTCTCATCACAGGGCAAATGGAAAATGGCTCCTGGAGATGAGGAGGTAAACGGCTCTGTGGTCTATGAATCTGAAGTCCAGGACAGCAGCCAGGAGAAAATCCAATTTGCCATTAAATGCCACTTACAGAAAGTTTCTATCAGAACAACTACCCACAATACAAAAGAGTGAAAGGTGAAAGTTTAAAAACTCCAGGAAGACTTAAGAAGACCACAGCTGCAGAGATGTGTCTCTGACAGACACATCAGCAGCGTGCTGTCCAGGTTTCCTTGAGCTGTCCCTGATCCCAAGGACCAGCTGAGAAGGCTGAAGTTCTTCAGGTGACAAGGCGAAGCTGTGTGTATGCGTGTGTATGCAAACATACATGTGTGTGTGAGGGTGTGTGTTGTAGTGTGAGCAAAGCAGACTCCCTTATCCACAGTATTGCTTTTCATTGTTTTAGTCACCCATGGTCAACTGTGGTCCAAAAATATTAAATGGAAAGTTCCAGAACTAAACATGTTTCAAATTGCATACCATTCTGAGCAACATGATGAAACCTCATACCATCTTGTCCAGGATGTTAATCATCCCTTTGTCCAGTATTCACACTGTACATGCTACCCACCTATTACCCACTTAGAAACAAACTGTTACCAGATTGACTGCCTTGGTATCATAGTACTTGTGTTCAAGTAACTCTTCTTTCACATAATGGCCCCAAAGTTTAAGAGCAGTGATGCTGGCAAGTTGGATATGCCAAAGAAAAGCCATAAAGTGCTTCCGTTAAGTGAAAAGGTAGAAGTTCTCAGCTTAATCAAGAAAGGAAAAACAACTATACACTGAGGGTGCTAAGTTCTATGGTAAGTTACTATGGTTAATCTCTTACTGTGCCTAATTTATAAATTAAAGTTTATCATAGATATACATGCACACGAGACACTGACTATATAGAGCATAACAATATTCATAGTTTCAGGCACGCACTGGAGGCATTGGACACTATCTCCACAGAAAGGGGGACTACTGTACTTAGGCACAAGTTAACATTAATGAGCATGTGCAAGAGAGGCTTCCAATCTCCAAAGAGGGATCCTTGGGCAGAAGCTAGGATTCCATTACTGTTCAAGCAAGCAGTGTGGAAACCTCTGACTGCTTATTCCTCTCTGGGTCCTAGTTTCCATAATAATATATTTAGAAGACTGAAATAAAATAAAGACAGCATTACCAGGGCACAACTGCTGCCATGGCTAAGCCCACGACAAGACACTACTAATCGACTGCAGCACTCTGACAGCTTGATTGAAGTCTGAGAATCAGCACAGATCCTGAAAGTCACTACTGTTAGTTCAGAACTGGTAGGCAAGAGGAAACCCAGTTGCTATTGCTGAAATCAATGATCTTAAGTTTATTATACCTCTAACATAAATGTCCTTCTCTTTGGTTTCTACTGTGCATCTAGACCTGGGTTAGAATCTCTGGAAGCTAGCCAAAGAAGAATGTTTCTGTTCATAAGAAAAGTTACAATCTACTTTAGGATGCTGGGAGCTAGGAGGGGATGACCCTGCAGGAAACCACTGTAGAGCAGTAATAAGATTTTGTAAGTTGACCCTGGATCTGTGATGGCCACTATCTGGCATGAGCGCCACCACATTCCCATCCCATACCACAGCAGACATAGCTAACCGATGTTGACCTTTGTAAACGAGCTTGGACGTAGCCCTAGAATTCTCAACATAACACACTGGGTAGAACCTTCAGGCTTCTGAACAGCTGCCTGACATGAGCCATCTTGCTACTGCTGCCCAGAGTTTGGAGACCCAGGCTGTGCAGGGCTGGGAGGCTGAGGTTATCATAGGAAGTCAGGAATTAGGCTAGGGCTTGGGGAACTCCCGGCAAACACCTCAGCCAGGCCAGAAGGTTCTGAGAAAGAGGAGGCCAAGGCTCAGAGGGGTCATGGTGGGGATTCCCAGGAGGGCTGGAGCATGTGGCCAAGCAGGTCACGCTCTTTTTGGGCCTAGCTGAGTACCTGGGGGGCTCAGGGTTACCCCATGACTCAAGCATCCTAGGCTGCCCCTGCCCTGCTCAACAATGGTGGGATGCCGGGGACCAAGGGGATGGGGAGATGCAGCTGTGGCCCACAAACTTTGCACCTGGCACACGGGCTGCTCTCTTGAGCCTGGGACACAATTCTCTACCCTGTTCAGGTAGCAGGACCAGAGCCTGAGCCCCAGAGAGGGAAGGAAGATGGAAATCAGGGCTCCAAAATGCGCCATGGGCACTGGGACCCATAGCCAGTACCCAGTGAGGGACCTTCTAGAGGATTCCTAAGTGTGCTGCCCAGAGACTAAGCTCCTGTAGCCCTGGTTTGCCCTCTTTACAGTGGATGCCCCACCAACCCCTGTCTGCATTGTCCCAGGCTGCCTGCCTCCAAAGTCCTTGTTCTTTGTGGGCTGTGAGGCAGAGATGCAGAGAGGTAGGTGGGGCTGGGACTGTGCCAGGAGCCCAGGAATGACAGCTGGGGAGCACATCTGCAGGCAGGGCTCTGGATCCAGAGGGCCTTACCTGGGTGACATGCAATCGGAGTGCCTGCCTTCAGGGTCATGGCCATCTCAGCCAAACAGGCTCAGAAACACACACTCACACACAGGGACATCACTCTGTCACTGCCATCCCCACCCCGGGAAGCCTTCAGCCCTTGCAAGCTGGTACAGGGGTATCTGGGCCAGGATTTCAGGGGCAGTGGGAGCTGGCAATCCCAAATGTCGTCCCCTTGACAGCAGGACTGTGTCAGGGCAAGAGCTCAAGCCATGCCAGGCTCTGGCATCAGGCTTCGAGGCTCTTGTGCCAAGGCCTGGGTGGGCAGCACACCTGCAAAGCCCAGGAGGTTGCAGGTGGTGCCAGCCCATGGAACATGTGCAGGCTGGACGTGTGGCCCTGGCCCTATTCTCATGGTATGTTTAGCCCTAGGGTCAGGTGCCTGGGTGGCATTGCACCAGGAAGGGCTGAAAATCCAGACACAGAAGAGCCCATTCAACTGCCATGCTGGGGCCCACTGGCATCTTTGCCAGAGGGTGCTGCATTTAGGACCGGAACAACAGACAAAAGGACAAACATATGAGTGTGCACTGTCCGTGGGAATGCAGGAAGAGCACAGCAGGGCAGGTCTCACATCACATCACATCATTCTGTTTATGTGTGTACATGTGCAGGTGCGCATGAAGATCCTGTACCCATTCCCTGTGTGTGCTTGCCTGCAAGTGCAGACATCCTCTTGCGGGCACTGGTGAGAAAGTACACAGGTCTGGGTAAATAAATGTGCATGAACAGGGGCTACTTTTAAACAAAGATTTTGGGCTGAGGAGAAAAATGAAGAGGATCTTAGGATCATTGAGTGCAGTAGATACTGGCAGGTCTACTGGGGGCTGTTACATTAACCGTGTGTCCATTCTGCCTAATGCATAAATTACTAATGTAAATTAAAGGATAATTGAAGCCCTTTAGGCCCAAATATTTAAATTATTTAACAGGCAGTCAGAAATAGGAAGAAAAGGGAGGAAGAGTTGAGTTTAACACCCAGAGAAAAAAGTGCCAACTCAGGGAAACACGCCTGCACCCCCCACTGCCTCCCTTGCCTAGACCAAAAGCCCCTCTTCCTGCCTCCTGCTCAGGGTCTTCTCGCTGGGCTGGCTGCGTGGGCTCCCTCTCAGCTGTATGGCCTCTCGGGAGGGCCTTCCTGCTTGGGTAAGCACTGTGGGGTGGGGGTGCTCACCACCTTCTGTTGCTTGGGGTAGGACGCAGGGAGTCTTCAGGATGCTGTGCCCTCCAGGAGCGCTGCGCAGCAACTAGGAGAAGCAGCCACCCCTTGCCTGATGTATCATGAGCCTGGTGGTGCTAGACACGGGGTGGCAATGGGTGTCACTGACACAGGGGGACATGAAGAAGTGGGCTGGCTGGACAGCCATGGGGAGTACCTTGAGCTCTCTTCCTTTCCCTGAGGCCTGGAGATGAGTCTCCCAGGTTTCCAGGGTCATCAGTACACAACTGAGACCCCCCCACCCCCAGAAGTCACCAGGGAGCCTTACTTCATCTGGGTCCCACACTATGGGGAAAAACAGAGAAGGAACCCTGACTTTGCTCAGGCCCTCTGATTTCTATGGGCTGTGCTGACCACACCAAGGTTCCAGCTTGAGGGTGGGCTCATTGCCCTTTCCAGATAGGGCCTGGGGGACATAAAGATTCACAAATCCCAGACTCAAGTCTCTCAAACAGCCCAGCGTGGCTAGGGAGTGGGGTGCAGGTTAGGGTGCAGAAGGCAGGTCTGGGGAAAGCTGAAGGCAAGGCCTCCTGCTGGAGGGGCTGGCAACACCTGGGAGGCTGTCCAACCGTGGAGCCCTCAGTGGGAGAGAGGGAAAACAAGCCAGGCCTGCTGACACCTCTCCTCCCCTGCAGATCGGCCGATGGGGGCGGAGGTCCTGGAGGGTGGCTAGACAACCATCGCCTTCTCCCTGGGCTGGACCCCAATGCTCACAGGTAGCTCACGGCACTTTCTCCAAGACGAGTCTTCCCATGTTCTGGGGATGTCTCCCCTTGGATCTGAGCTGCTGCCACGTCTGTGACCTCTCTGTTCTCAGACAGTGGCAGTGCCTTTGGGGCAGGGATGGACCTTCACTACCCTTACCGTTTTAAGGAGTCTCTGCCTACCAGCTAGTGCTCAATTACTGTCAGGTGGCGAACTTCCTGGACAACCTGCTGGGCCCGAACATGCCCCCAGTGGACAATCAAGGCCATCGACTTTCTCAATGGGTCTGCAAAGGCTCCAGCAGAGACACTGCTGGCGCCGATGCTTTTGGAGCAGGAGAGGCAGGAAAGGCAGGATCAGATGGGTCTGCGATGGCCCTGGTCACACAAGGAATGCAGGAGGGAGTGTTAATGACGCCCCATCCTCAAGGCAAGGATCAGAGTAAGCTGGAGTGTTAGAGAAGGACTCTCCCTGAGGAAGGCTACTGACTGCTGACGCCCCTTTGCAGCTGGGTCTTAGGCTCACCCTATAATGGCTATAGCCCTGGCTTTATCTCCCTAAAGGGGAAAAGGTAGAGTCAAAGACTGTGGCTGCAGGAGGGCTCTGACAAACAGTAATACATGTTCCACTCACCCTTCCGTTGCCCCACCTTTCCTGCCACCCACCACACACTCATCCGTCCATCAGCAGTGCTTCCATCCCTTCCTCCCCTCCCCAGCCACTCACCCATTGAACATGATCCTGAATGTATTACCTGGCCACCATCTGTGGAGAAGGAGCTCAGAGCCCCCACAGGGCAGCCCACCTCCTTTGGGAGGCTCCTTTATGATCTCCATACTGATCCCCAAGCCTGCTGTGACCTCACCTTCTTCTGGGCTGCAGAACCAAAAAACCCCGGATCCTCTCCCCAGGGGCCCTCTGCCTTGCTTGGACCTCTCCACTTCCCTCATTCCTCTCTCCAGTGTACAGTGCACCCTTCTCCTCTGCCCCCATGGGGGGCAGCCTCATCTAGCAGTGGTCTCCTGAGTTGGGGTCTGTTTTGTTGTTTGCTCGTTTTGCAGGTGGGGTCTCACTGTGTATCCCGGGCTGGCCTGGAACTCGTGATCCTCCTGCCCCAGCCTCCCGAGCCCTGGGATGACAGTGGCTTGAGGCCTGGCTTTTACTTAACCTTGCACAGATGGAAGTCTTGTTTCCCCAGCTAAGCAGCCAGCTGACTCAGATCCAGCAAGGAACTGCGTCCTTTCAGGACACCCACTACCTCCATCCTGAGTCGGCCCACCAGGCCATTCCCTGACCCTCATTGAGAGAAACAAGCCCCAGGCATGTGCAGGGCATTGAACCATTTACAGGGCAGTCATAGCCACAGCTCCTATGATCCCCACGAGGCCAGCAGAGCTGACACTATTTACTTCATTTTAATAGTAGGCAGGACCACAAGCCAGGTGACACAGGGTCAGAAGAACACAAATTCTGTGGTCCCACTGCAGGACAGAGGCTCCCTTGGTGCCCAGAGGCTCTGCAGACCGGAAGAGCAGGACCAGTCTCAGAGGGCAGCTGGGGCCAGGCGGGGACCAGAAGAGCCCAAGACTCAGGCAGCGAGGGTGGCCACAAACCTCTTTACCACGCGGCGCAGTTGGGCCAGCATGGCACCTCGCCTGCTGCCTACCGCCAACCGGGGTGTGAAGGCTTATTTTCTGGATAAATCCACTCCCTTGCCTCCCACTGTTGAAGGCTATGAGGCTGCCACTTTCCTTGTCCACCCAGAAAGGCAGTTCTATCCTAAACTCTGCAGACTCAGGGCCTCATCTCTCTACCAGGTGCTCCATCATCAGGCTTGGTCCCCATCTGCAAGGCAGAGCTGGGATCTGAACCCTGAAGGCAAGAACCCCCTGGGGACCTGTCAAATTAAAGCCTATGGCTTGGGTCTGGGTAGCGCTGGGACTTTGCATTCCTAACAAGCTTCCAGATAGCACTGGCAGCGAAGCTCTCAGGGGCTCCCGGCTCTAAGCCCCAGCCTACCCCTACTTTTCAAAACACCAGCCCTTGCTTCCCAGAGCCAGTGTTACAGACAGAGCATACAGAACATATGATAAAAAGAAATCTCTTCAAAAGTGGTCGCCAAGGGTGGGAGGATGGAGGTCAGAGAGAAGGGAGCCCAGGGACAATAGTGAATAGAGCTGGGATTATTTCCTGAACTGTGACTCCTCGTGGGAACAAGGTTATGAAAAGCTTTTCTTAAAATGGTTATTATTTAGTACACTGTCCAAAATAAACACACACATGCACTGCACGGAGCCAGACAGGAAGTGAGAAACATCTGGGAGACATCTGGCTGCCCAAGAACTGGGAAGCAGGTTGGGGAGGGCCAGTGGGAGCCAGAGATGTCTGCGTGCCATGGTCACCCACAGTTACACACTGCCACGCCAGCACGCCCCCGCCCTCAGAGCAGCTTGCAGCCTGCACGCACACAGGCAGGCACGCAGGCACAGACACACTGGGCGGTCGGTCCCGGGAATCCGGCATGACCTCAGCTCACAGGGGTTGGAGAAGACACATTCTCGGAAGCGGACATCCTTGCTCTCGGCATCCTTCTCTCCTCCTCCTCCTCCTGGAGGCTGGGATGTTTGTGCCTCTCTGAGCACATAGGCTGAGGGTTTTCCCTTCACCTGCTCTCTGGTTATCCTCAAAAAGCAGCCAAGGGAAGAACAGAGCCCAGAGGCGGCTGGAGAGTTGTGGCCACCCCACACTACCCTAAGCAGCAGCAGATCTAGGGTGAGTCTCCAGGCTTCTCCAGGCCTCAGTTTCCTCTTCTGTAAAATGAAATGTGGCATGCCTGCTTGGCTCCCCAGAGAACACTACAGAGCATTCATGCAATCGATACATACTACAAGATTTCTGTGGTACCAGAGGATGGGCTGGCTGCTGGTGTCACTTTAGGAAATCAGGATCAAACCTCAGCACCCAGGCTTAGGGTGTTGCCATAGGCCTAAGTGGTCCCAGGTGAGGAGTTACTGTGCTCCAGCGGACGCTAGCCCAAGCTGCAGGCATGGACCTGCCACTACCCTACAGAGCCCACGGCTCAGAGACTCTGGCTTCACTAGGGGCCCCTTCACCATTTCTGTGTGGTGAAGTGGTGTGCATGGGGTGGTCCCCCAAGGAGACTTGGAGAACAGGGACCTTGTGAGTGGCACAATTCTGTGTCCCCTAAGATATCTAGCCCAGTCCTTGCCCCAGCAGAATAGGTGGTGATAAATAAATAGAGCAACATGGGTTCGTAGAAAGAGAATCGATTCTGCAGAGAGGCACCTGAGGCAGACTCTCCTGCTGCTGCTGCTGCACACTGGCCACGTGACCTTGGGCAAGTCACTTTGCCTCTCTGAGCCTCCATGTCCTCAAGTATAAAATGCTAAGAATGATGTTTAGCTCCAAGGGTTAAGAAGCATGACACATAAAGTCCTTTACACAGTGCCTGGTGCCTGTTTTGCACACATCAAATGTTATCATTATGAGGCACACATTTTAAAGTAGTTCCCACCCTGTTACTTTAGGGGGTCACCACTGCCCATAGGTGCCACTTGCCTTCAGGTTACATAAGGCCTTCTCAAGACAAGTGGAGAGCCCTTCCAGGGTAGCCTGGACTGTCTGGCTTCTCTAATCATGGTCATCCAGGTGGGCTGCATTGTGAGGAAGGGGCTGCTGACAGCTTCCCAAGCACCCCTAGGGAGCAGGAAGGGAACCAACCCGGGCTGAGTGGCTGCTCTGAGCTGGGCATTGCATCTCTTCCTCAGAACTGTGTGGTCCAACACAGTGGATGCCAGCCACGTGTGGTGGTTTAAGTGAAATAAAAATTTCTGTTCCTTCGTCACACTAGCCACATTTTCAGTGCACAGGAGTGAGGTGTGGCTAGTGGCCATTACACTGGACAGTGCAGGCAGAGAATGTTCTCATCATGCCAGAAGGTTCCACCTGAGAGAGATGCTCTTAAAGAAGGTGCACAGATGAGGAAACCAAGCCCAAAGCCCAGCTTCTTCCTGCACGGCTCCAAAGCAACCACCAGACTGCTCAGTGGAAGGGCTGGCACCTCATCAAGTGTTCCTTGGTCCCACCTGCTGGAAGGCGGGGACACACCTAGTGCTCTGGGGTGGGAGGGCTAAGCCTAGGGCAGAAAGGGTAGCTCATGTGGCCACTCTCCACTCGCCCTGGTCTCACCAAGGTGCCTCCTACACTTGGGTTTGAAATTCTGGGGACCACTTACCACATGCTGAGATCTAAGGGTTCACAGGAAATGACCTGGCACGTGGAGCAGCAGGTACTCCCGGTCTGCTAGGACAGAGCTCTAATGCTCAGTAGGGACATCAGGGCCCTATGGGGGGCAATGGCTGCACAAGAGCCTGAGCTGCAGGGCCACCACCTTCCAGCAGCAAGAGCTTCTCCTGGGAGTTGCGCCCACAAGCCATGTCCTCTCTCAGAGCGCCGGGGCATGGAGAGATGGGAGTCCTGCACCAACAGGGCTGCCCACCCGGCTGCTCATTCTCTCCTGTCTTCCTCTTCTCTCCCCTCCTGATTCCACTTCACCGTGCTGCATTGCCCCAGGAAGAAGGGCCCCAGGCCTCAGCCAAGAAGATGGGCAGATCAGGCTTCTGTAGCCTTCTCTGAGTGCCAGGCTGCACATGAACCTTTCCCTAAGCCTGAACCTTTCACTACTAGCCAGTGATCCTCACCTCGCTGGGGGCTTCCTCTCTAGGCTGGACCACATCTGTGCAGGGTTAATAGTTAGTGGCCTACTGTCAGGAGTTGATGATTACCTTGTGCCTGCCCTTTCCCTGCTTAATGGCCCAGGGGCACCACCATGATCCTGTGCCCTTAGGCAACACTGAGCTCAGTGCAGCTCTGGGCCTCACCCTGGGTATGGCAGCAGGGGGCTCCCTCCAGCCTGTGATTTAGAGATAGGGATCTCCTGGTGAGCAGCCTGGCCAAGGAGAAGACAGGCTTGCTTCTTGGTGCCAGCCACCACTGTGGTTGTTCAAGTTCAGCCCATCCTTCCAGGGACAGAACCAGATAAACCTGATAAGTACAGTTCCCCCACAGAGCCTTCCCTCACTCATATAATGAAGGGGTACGGGGCTTTATGGCTGCGCACTACTGGGCGAGGATAGCAAGGCCAGTCCCAAGGCCCAGCTCCTGACCCTGGCGCTCACTATGGCCCCTGGCTATTCTTGAACAGATTTGCACCACTTCATGCATTTGCATATGGTCAGCCATCAGGTTCCATGATGTAAGCTGCTCTCTGACCTGACAAGGCTGAGCAGCAGTGTGCACACACAGCATTTGAGGCCACCAAAGCTTTGACAACACACCAAGCTTGTGTAGGATGCCTATGTGGGGCTCTTGTGGTAGCTGCTCAGTCCTAGTCCTTCTAGGAGCCCCTTTGGCATGGGTGACCCAATAAGCTACTCAGGGCTGCTTAGGCCACTTCCCTCCAGCTAATGGGGCCTCAACACACAGGACACTCAGGAGGTCTGGAGCCAGGATGTGAAACTCCAGCCAGTTCCTCAACTTCTCTGAGTCTCAGTTTCCTCATCTGTAAAATGGGACTGCAATTTCTGCCTAAGGAGGCTTTGAAGATTAGTGGTGTCAATATAAGCAGAATGCTCAGGATGTTCCTAGTATCCAGAAGGCTCCCCTAATGATGGACTCTGAGACATGGCAGGCCCAAAACCAAGCAGGCAAAATTACAGAACCTTGGACTCCCAGGCTTCTAAATTAAGAGGCTTAGAAGGCCATCCCAAACCTGGCCTCCAGGCAAGAATCCCCACTAAAGTGTTCTTCCTGCCCCTGGGGATTAGGACCAAGGAGTCTGCTTCATTCTCCTTCTACAGGCTGTCTGAGGAAGCTTCTGCCTTCTCAGCCACAGTATCCTCAGGCTAGACAGACAGACAACCGGAAATATCAAACATGTCCCTGCTTTGCCTGGGGCCTCATGCTACCCCTGGTCTCTTAGAAACGAGTCTGAGCAATGGAGAGGTCATGGCAGGTATGGAAGGACAGGAGGCGGGTGGCTGCTGGGCCCAGAGGAAATCATTGCTGCTGGCCTCTGCTTAGCTGTGACCCTAACAGGAAGTGAATGCGTGGGCCCTTTAGGAGGCCGGAGCTGGAATGAGCAGAAAGTGGGACCAGACATGGAGACTGGACCTTCTAGGCCTTGCCACCCACACCCATATTGCCAGCTCTGTGCCCATGGCCTGAGCCGGCCCCAGGCAGGCCACGACCACCACCTTCCACGGCCTGGCCACTGGCTCTTCAGAGGCACTGACTGCCCTTCCCAAGAGCCTTCCTTCCTTCCTGGGGATCTCAGGGTGTACCTTACCTGGGAGAAGGACCAATTAAGGATCAGAAGGGTATGTCAGAGAGGACTCGATGTGCCCTGAATGGCAAATGGCTGACCTGGGGCTAGAGTGGGGAAGCCAGAGGATGCAGATTTGGTTTAACATGTATAGCTGTCCAGGCCGTCCAAACTGCAGAGTGCCTCCTGGGTGCAGAGGGAGAATGCCTTGTGCAGGCAGGGAGCAGAGGGTGGTACGTGAGAAGTGTGGCTCATGATCTCTGGGTTGCCATCTTGCAGCAGAACCTCTGGAGGGACCATAGCGTGCAAGGCGGGAAGGAGGGCTCAGCAGACACATCTGTTACTCCCCTCTCCTACCTGCCCGAAGCCCCTCCCCAGCCCAACCTTTCCCATCTCTGTATACCCACACAGCGTACTGTCTCTTTTCTCACAAGCTCAAGGCCAGTCCCCCCATTCCTGGCAGCTGTCTGAGGGCCAGCCTGGTTGTTTATGAGCACAGAGTGCACACTGTCTGAACACCTAGCCTGAATCCATGCATGCTCACAGGGAGACCGCAGGAGAGATCTTCAGGGAGCCGAGCTGAGGAATCTGGGCTTTGGGTCACCCAGCAGCCCTGTGGCACCAGCTACCTCGTCCCCCCCCCCACAAAGAGGGCATCCTGCTCTCACACTGGTAGAGTAGCCTACCCCATCTGGGTCCTTCCAACTAAGCACCAAATAGTAATGACAGTATTACGAGGAACATGGCATGCATTTGGGGAGCACAGTTCCAGGCCCTCTGATTGACGCCTCCGGGCATCCCTCAGGGTAGGAACTCCTAGATATCAGGAAGCAGGAGTCAAAGACCCATATGAGGAGCCCCTGACTTCTCCCACCACAGCCTGCTGCCGCCCCTTGTCCCACCTACCCTGTTGGCCTCACTGATCCCCTGACCTGCAGGAAGCCCTTCCCTGTAACCCAGCTCTCCTGGGGACAGGGGACTTTCCTTTATGGGAAATATCTTTCCTTCTCCCAGCTACTAAAAACACCCTCCTACCCACAACACCACCCACAGTCGATCAGCCTCCACTCACCATCCCACTCTGCTGCCTGTCAGCCACCTCTAGGTGGCTCCTAGGAGGGAGGCTTTGCACAGCTCTTGAGGGCAGGGAGTGGGTGGCCTGCCCTAGTCACAGGCACCATAGGGGCAGAGGATGGGGCTAGGGTGGCTGAAGGATGAGCTGCTCAAACTTGACCACCCCACCACCACCCCAGGGCAACTCACAGGAGGGAAATGGGCAAGGAGTTAGCAGGCCTCAGTTTGCAACTCTGAGCCTGAGGAGCCCCAAACCCTTTCCTCCAAAGCCTCAAAGGATGCATGCAAGAACCTGGATCCGTCAGGGCAAGGGACAAACAGCATGAAGGAGGGGCCTCGTGCCTCTGCCAGCTCTACGGGCACAAATGAGCTGAAGGGACAGGACAGTCTGAGTTGGGGATCAGAGGCCAGGAGGGAGGGTACAGCAAAGGCAGCTCTGGGATGTGATCCCCAGGGGCTCAGTTCTGCCCCTGAGGGCCTGACCAAGCCAGCACTGGTCAGGGATCCTGGAGGTTCTACCTGGTTTTCCTGCCCTCCTCAGTCCCAGCCAGCCTTCTTCAAAATAGTTTGTCCCTGGGTTCTGCCAGGGATCCCCCCTGGGGCTCTAGCTGGCAGGAGGCTGGGGTCCCCAGCAGGAAGCAGGCATCCCACCTGGGCTGGGGGCCACAGGGGCCTTCTTGCTTTACTGAGCACACTTCTCTATTTATTCAGTTTCAGAAAGCCCCAGCTTTCTGCCTGGGGGAGTCCCAGGCACTGGGCTGTTTGTGGTGAAGATAATGAGGCACTGCCTTCCCTCCTGTCCACTCCTATGGGAAGACAGCGAAGGCCCCAGTCCCCAGTTACCTGCCCACCAGGTCTCTCCCCACCCCTCACCTCTCGATACTCAGGTTACGTCCCCTCATCCCCCAAGCCCACCAGCTGGCCTTGTGTTGTTCTTACTTGCCTTAAGATAAGCAACCAAGTGTTTCCTAACACAGAGAAACAAGGACTCAGGAGGTCCTAGGAGAAACCATTCCTACTCACAGTAAAGCTGCCATTTCCAAACCCTACAGAGGCCACAGGCTGATGGTGAAGACAGGAGGCTTCCAACCAAACCTCACGGAACACCTATTTGAGCAGGGTGTTAGCACTTTGTGTCACACTCACTGACTCTCAAAAACTGGAGCTCAGGATATGCCAGGTTCTGTGCTAAGGGCTTTTCTCGTACTCACTCACTGAGTCCTTGCTGCTTGTACCCCTTTCACAGATGAGAGAACTGAGGTCTTCAGAGGGGAAATAATCACCCAAGGACAGGGTCAGTAAGAAACTGAACTCAGTTTCAGATCCAAACCACTGACACCAAAGGCCCTAAGCATTGCACAAGATTGCTCTTTTGGTATGTTGTTGTTAGGTGCTGTCGAGCTGGATCCAACTCATAGCGACCTTATGTACAACAGAATGAAACACTCCCTGATTCTGTGCCAGGCACATGATCTTTTTTATATTTAAGCCCACTGTTGTAGTCACTATGTCAATCCATCTAGATGAGGGTCTTCCTTTCTTTCATTGACCTGCCACTCTCCCAAACACAATGTCCTTCCTTCTCCAGGGATTGGTCCCTCCTGACTATATGTCCAAAATACGTATGATACGGTGTAGCCATCCTTGCTTCCAAGGAGCACTCTGGTTGCTCTTCATCTAGGATGGATCTGTTGTTTCTTTTGGCAGTCCATGCTATATTCAATATTCATCTCCAGCACCATAATTCAAAAGCATCAATTCTTCCCCATTTCCCTTATTCAATGTCCAGCTTTCACAATCCTATGACGCAACTGGAAATACCATGGCTTGAGTCAGGTGCGCACTTTTGTCTTCAATGTGACATCTTGACATTTCAATACTTTAAAGAGGTCTTTTGCAACAACTTTTCCCAATGCATTGCGTCTTTTGATTTCTCGACTGCTGCTTCTGTGCTGGTGAATTATAGAAACAAGTAAAGCAAAATCTTGGACAACCTCAATCTTTTCTCCATTTATCATGAAGCTGTGTACTGACCCAGTTGTAAGTATTTTTGTTTTGTTGATGTTGAGGCACAATTCATACTGAAGGCTGTGTTCTTGGATCTTCATCAGTAAATGTTTCAAATCCTCTTCACTTTGAGCAAGCAGAGTTGTGTCATCTTCATAACACAGGTTGTTAATGAGTCTTCCTCCAATCATGATGCCATGTTCTTCTTCATAAAGTCCAGCATCTTGAGTAGGGGATCTCTTGATATATACAATCTTATTTAAATTTCACAACAGTGCTATCCAGTTGATTGCTATTAGTTACATTTTGCAGTAAAAATGAGGCTCCGATGGACTAAATAATTTGCTCAAGGGCACACAGGTAAGAAGTGGGGAGGGTGAGATTTGAACCCACTTTACTGCCAGAGCTTGGGGCCCTTGAGCAAAGTGCCCTTGGTCCCAAGTCACACCCAAAGGGATCAAGCGCTTGTGCTTTGGCCTCTGCTGCTCCACACCCACTCTGGGCTCCTGGCTTTCCTCCACTCTGGCCAGGACCTGGGCCTCCACACACCACTTCCACCTTCCCTTTAAATCTCAGAAGCCCTGGAGCTCTGCCCACAGGCCCACCTCCTCTAGGAAGCCTTCATCCTCCGGCCACAAAGATCTTTCCTCCTCTGAGCTAGAGAAAATGAGAGCTCCTTACCGGGACATCTACCGCCTGCCATCCTAAGTGGAATTCTGTGAGCTCTTGGGGTAGTTTGGGTAGTTTTGGCCCAGAGAAGAAAATCATATAATAGGGGGTTCACTGTTGCCAGAATTAGAGCCCTATGGCCTCTTGGGGCCTCCATAGAGCCCCCAGGGGGGCCCCTGAGCCTGGCCTCCCCCTCCACTCCCCTCTCCCCTAGAAGAAGCAGAGTAGGCTTCCCTTGCAGAGGGGAAATCAAGGCACAGTTAATGCCGGGAAATAGGAGGATAGAGGCAGGAGGTTCCAATGGGGGACTGGGTGAAGGGGCCCAGCGGGGTGCAAGGTAGCCCCCACCAGTCAAGGATGGGTGGGCAAGCCTGGACCGGTTCTGAGGAGCTTGGAGAAGCACTTTAGGACTTTCTAAGTGGGTACTCTGCTGACAGCTTAAAGGCAGCTCCTCCCAGCAGCCAGGCTGCATATTTACGAGCTGAAAGGCTACGGGGAGGCTCAGGAATCCAGCCCACACCACCTGATCCTCAGCCCTCTGGCTCCCGGGCCAGGAAGTCATAAAAAATGATCTTGCATGGCTTCCCTTCCCCCAACTGGGTTTCCACGGGCTGCGGAGGAATGGCAGGAGACTGGGGGCAGGGAAGGTGTAGGGTCCTTTCCAAAGCCTGCACAAGGGGATGGTCGGGGATGGGAGGTGGGGGTGCACAGCTTCCTCACACGGAGTGCCATGGTCCTGGTCCTGCAGCATGCTTTACCCCATCCTGAGGTCCCTGGCCTGAGCTGCTGACTTACATTTATGGGACACCTACTCTAGGCAAATGTCTCACTTAACCTTCCCAAACACCCTGAGAAGTTTGAAGAGGCTGGGAAAAGTGGTGGTGGTGGGCTCAGCCTCCACTCCTCCCTCCTGTTCCCAGCAGAGGCCTCCTCAGTATACAGCAGATGCGTGTGAGGCTTAGAGAGGGACAGGAACTTGCCTAGAGTCACACAGCATGTTAGTGGCAGAGTAGTGGCTGGAGCCAAGGGCTCCCAACAACCAGGGTGGCAGCGCCCATGATGCAGACCCCAGGAGATGGCAGAGCAGACTGCTGGCATGCCAGTGGGGGAGGTGGGGATGCCCCTTCCATCCTGAAGGGTCACACTGTCTACCTACTGCCTGAATGAGGCCAGACGCCTCCAGGGCTCAAGCTACCTTGGGGCCCTGAGGCCTGGTCCCAAGCCCAGCTGGCACAGAGAAGCCTCTCAGTCCCCAGAGCAGCAGAATGGGTTCAGGGGGCCCTCTAGCACCCCTTCCTCGTCCCCAAGTGTCCTCAGCCCTGTCTGGCCTGGGAAGGGCCTGCATCTCCCACAGGATGTGGCTGTCTGGCTGGCTGCAGGCTCTACCACATCCCCTCTGGGCACCAGCCAGGCCCAATGCTGAGGAACGCTGACCACGGAAGTGACCCCACCCTCTGTCCCCATCCTGGCCCACTCTGGCCTGGCCCAGTCCACATACCCCCTTCCCCTGGGTCCACCCTAGGGAAACCAGCCCTCAGGTTGGGCTGAGTTTGGGGCTCGGGCTCTGGTTGAGGCTTAGCAAAGGCACAGATGGGCTGGGGACTTGGGGGAGGTCAGCTGGTGGCTGCAGGCCCCTCCTGTCTTTCTCTGGGGCCTGGCACCCCCCTCCCTGGGGGCCCCCTGGAGAGGGGCTGTCTGCAGATAATCAGGGAACAGATTCAGAAAGAAGGAGGAAGAAAAGCACTCAGGCGCCAGACAGGATCCTTATCTGCTGGGCGGAATGTCAGAGGCAGGGAGGCCTGCAGGAGGCAGACGTGCAGCTAGGAGGGTGGAGGGTACCCGCCTGGGCCCTGGGGCCAGACCCACAGGAATGTGGCCTGCTGGGGAAGGTCTGGATGAGCTCTCAGCAAGGGCCTCCCCCAACACACACAGAGCAGGGGAGGGGGACCAAGGTTCCCAAGTTGCCCACATTCCCAACAAGGCAGCAGGACACCCAAATTCAGCAGTCCTGACCTGGCTGGGCTGCCCTTGCCATCAGACTGGCAGAGTCCTCCTGCAGACTGGGGAGGAAACTCCGTGCCATCCTTCGGCTACCACACCTCTGCAGCACTAGGGATCCCCCCTGGCAGATACCATCTAGAAAATGCTATGCAGCAGGAGGAGCTTCCTTTGGCTCTGGCCCCCATAACATTGTCAGTGACACCCCACAATTTGCCAGAGGTTCTTCTCGGAGTGGAAAGGAGGTTTTCTGTGAGGCAGTGTTTCCCCACGGTGGTCCACATACCATGGGACCAAGCAGCATTGGTTCCTGGTGCCCAGACTTCCCAAGAAGGATGAGGCATTATCTTAGTGTGGGTCCCAGCACAAGCCCCTGAGGAGGGCAGTGTCAAGTGGCCATCAAGGCGTAGACCCTAGATCCCTCTTGGAATGCTTCTGGCTTCTGGAGAGACATGGGGCAAATGTGCTCAACCTCCCACTGCCCTGGGCCTCAGTATCCTCATCTTAAAACGGGGAGATGTCTTTTCAGCTCTTACATCCAATCACCTTCCATATGACCTCACACCTGGGGCTCTGCCCCAGAGAAACCTGAACTGACAAGAGGTCCAGGAAATACAGACTCACATATCTGTCAAAGGGACATCAAAGTATGCCAACCTGGTGCCACCGATGTGGACCTTGATCCTAAATTCCTGGTGGCCTCAGCCAGGGGCAGTGGCTAATTCATGTCCCAAGCAGTGGGCTGGAGAAAGAAATGCCAGTAAGGGTCCTGACAAAGAAGGGAAGACTGGGCTGGGCCAGAGATTAAAGGAGCACTCCCGTAAACCCCCACCCCCAGCCCCAGGAGGGCCTGGCTGGCCTGTCCCCCAGTTGTCAGCTGCAGGGCCTGGACCCCATTAGCTGCTGTGGCAGCTGAGGGAGTAGCGGGCACCGTGCAAGCTGTAGAGCCATGAACCTAAGCCAGGCCAGGACAGCGGCCACTTCTGGGGCTGAGTGATAGAGTCGGGCCTGGAGAGAGGGGAGGGAAGCTGGAGAGTGGGGGTGGGGTGGGGTGAAAGGCTTGGCCAGTGGGAGGGGCAAAGGTGAGAGCTGACTAGAGCCTCCAGCATTTTTCCGGGCTGTTATTCTGGGCAACTTTTTATTTATTCAGAGGTTGGGGATGCGGCTTAGCATCTGTCAGCTCAATATTTATTACAGGTGCATCAGCCTTGGACCGCGGACCCCATAATGAGGCTGCCGCAGGACCCCCTTCCTCCATCTTGTCAGTGTCAGGACATGCTTGAAAATCTGCAAGGAAAAGCTGAAGGGTCCCACCTTCCGGAAAGATAACCAAAGCCAACTCTTGGTTTACCTTGGGGAACCCGAGGCCTGATGCAGCAGCAGCCTAGCTCAAGGTGACAGGGAATTCTGCTCCTTGATCCCTGATCTTAACTTTTGGGACATCAGAATAGACAAATGTCATGGGAGTGAAAATACCCCAGACCATATTCAGAGATGTGACAGTGGCCTACCCATCAGCCCCCAGCCAGATGCAGGCAGAATTCCAAGGTTACAGCTTTGTATCCAAGGTACTTAAATGCACTGTGCCTCAGTTTCCTCCTCTACATGAGCAAGGTCATTGGAGCCACCTCACAGCCTGGTTGGAGCATGGCAGGAAACACCTGGGAAACCGTAAAGATCTGTATCGTTATAATTTGCTTACTCATTTACATGCTGCAAGGGCTGGGCTGGGAAGAAGAGAGGCAGGATGGGGACTCACGCCTGCCCACGGTCACCAAGTCTCTTCCTTGTCAGTTTCTAAGGAAGGCAGGGGGCAACGTATAAATCAGTAGCACCAGCCGCTTCATCACCTACTGAAGACATGTAAATGACCCAGAGTAAGGCTAGGGGAGCCAACTGGCAGAGCTGGTGGTGACATCATATGCCCATGAGCTCCAAGCCTTCCAGCAGCCTGAGGTCAGCTTGCAGAGTGGTGGCACCTCCCCCATCACCCCCACGCTGAGCCAAGAGGAGGCTGGCACTGTCAGGGCCAGAGCTGCACCACCAGCTCAGATTCTGCGAGTTCCTCCTTCCTTGTGTACCCCCTCTGCGATCGCTTCTCCTCCAGCCCCCCTGACTGCATCTTAGAACAGCATTCCCCCACGAACGCGAGATTGCTGCTTCTCATATAACACGTAAGCTGTGGTGTGAACTTCTGGTAAATGAAGATCTTATTTAAAACTGTGTGTTATCAGGGGAGGAGAAGAGACAGGTTCCAACACAGCTCAGCTGTCTTGCCAGGAAAAGGAGGTGGTGGTGCCCAGAGCCACCAGCGTTCCTGGGACGTCCTCACAGAGGGGCCACAGGACCCTGGGCAACAATGCACTCATCTGCGAAGGTCAAACAGGCCATCATTTCCCAGGAGAGGTTGGCAAGGAGGTTACGTCACTGGGGAATTCAGTTTGTCACATGGAACAAAGAGTGGCCTAACTTTGTAGGGCTTCCCAAGAATGGCAGAATTTGGGATCAGAGAGCTTTGGTGATTGCCTGATCCAAGGCCCTCTGCCTTGGCACAATAGGAGGGAGCTTTGAAAGATCCCAGTGCTGCTGGGCACCATCGCACACACCTGTAATCCCAGAGCCTTGGAAGGCAGAGGCAGAAGGATCACAAGTTTGAGGTCAGAGGTGGCCTGCATAATTAAGCAAGACCCTGTCTGAAGAGAAAAAATTAAGAGGCTGGGGGTGCAGCTAGGTGGTAGAGTGCTAGCAAAGTGTGTGTGATGTCCTATACATAGCCCTCTGCCAAAAAGAAAAGGAAAAAAAGAAAAAAGAAAAGAAAAAGAAAAATCCCAGCACTCAGGCCTGACTCTGCAACCAATTAAATCAGAGTGTATAGTTGGACCAGGTGCCAGGTAATCCCACAGTTCAGTTAAGACTGAGAATTACAGACCTAGAATCAGCTGGGTGTTTTGTCAAAATCCATATGCTAAGCCTGGCCCAGAGCTCCAAAACCAGAACCTTTAGGAAGAACAGTGGCTATGTGAATGTTGAACAAACTTTAAAGAGATTCTTATGTGTGGCGCTGGTTATTCATTCAGCAAGCTCACCTGCCGACTGAGGGCCCACTCTATAGTGAACATGGCCCTGAGCACTGGGGGTACACTACTGAGTGATGTGGCCCTGCCCTCCTGAAGTGGAGAGCCAGGCATCTGATAAACCAGCAAGCATGTATGTAGGGTACGTGCACATAAAATTCCAAGTGGTGGTAGTAAATGCTAGAAGAAAGGTGAAAGAGGAAAGGGGTCAGAGAGGCACTCTTGAGGAGGGGACATCTGAGTAGCAATCTAGATGACAAGGAGCCAGTTCAGCTATGGGGACCTGCCACACTGGGGCAGGTTTGCTGATGTGGGAACGACGGGTCCTCTCCATGAGCTGCAGAACCACGCTCTTGCTAACCTCGCCCATGTTCATAGGGCACCCGTGATGGTCCCCCACCAGGTTCACAGGATGTTTGGCTGGGCAGGAAGTGCTTGGGATCAGCCAGTGGGCATCACAGTGGCCCTCTCTGTCCCTCAGGAAATTCTATAGGCTGCAGACAAACAGGACTTTAGAAAATGTCCAGTTGAAAGCTATAAGGCATTTGAGTCCACTAATCCAACTCTCAACTGAGATTTAGCTCAGTTGGTAGAGCGCTGTGCTGTAGTCTCTGAGGTCCTGAGTTCAATTCCCAGCACCGCAAAAATGGGAGAAGGGCCTGGCAATCCACTCCCAAGGCAATCCCGAAACAGTCAGCCATTGAAAACCCTATGAGGGTCACTATGAGTCGGATACCGACTCGATGGTGCCTAACAACAACAACAATCCAACTCTCATCTAACAGGTGGGGAAACTGAGGCTTAGAGAGAGGAGGTGTTTTGCTTGGACATGGTTTCTCAGTTCTGAAAGGGTCAAATGTGATAGACTGTACTTGTCATTTTCATTGCCTTGATTCTTCACCACTACACCCCCATCCCAAATCCCTGTTACTTGTTGCCCTTTGTGTAAACAACCTCTGTATTCCAGCCAAGTACAAGCCTGGGAATCAGGCAGGGAGCTGGGGCAGTGGTAGGGGACACTCCCCCTCCCCCCGTTCCCTGTCAGTGTCTAAGGGTGGGGAGACCTTTCGTCTCACACAGGGAAGCCCATCAAAGGCCAGACAGAATGGTGCCAGATAAGGCCATGGAATTTGGAGTTTGGTGGGACCTGGAATTTCCTTTTTGGTGAACTCTGGTCCCAGCTGTCCACCCACGTTGAATATTGAGAGGGAGAGTGGGACATTCTCTGGGGATGGAGTGTGGGGCCCACAGGCCTAGGACCAGAGGCCTGATGAGCAGAGGGCAGAGTGGGTAGAAAGATGGTGGCTGGCCACCTTTGGAATGTGCCCATGAGGGGCAAGTTGGGTCACCAGGTTACTTGGCAGACAGACCATTGAAATCAATTTCTAACTTGGCCATTGGCCTGTGTGGGGTCAGCCTGTCCAGCCTACTTGGCCTGTACTCCGCTGAAAGCTCAGGGACCCGCAGCTTCCTTCTCTGAACCTGCAGTGGCAGTGAGGTCCTGCTCTGGGGACAGGTATAATCCTTACTGTCTCTGACCAATCAGAGCTGAAGCCTGAGGCTCATCCTAGCATCCCCGCTGAGTTCCCTGTAGGTAAAACTCTCATGTAAAACAGAATGTCCTCCAGGGACAACCTAGAATTATCTAGAATTCTCTTCATCTTTCTCAGCCACCAACCTATAGCAAGAGTGGAGGAGTGTGAATGACTAGGCAGCCCAAGCCCTAGCAGGTAACTTGGGCAGACACTCTCTCCGGTCTCGGCCTAAGTTCCTCCTTCCGTTCCAGTGCAGTGAAAGAGCCCATCCTGCCCACTTAGACAGGGTGGGTAATTCTCGCACCAGCTCTTACCCAAGCCCAGAGGCCTCTGGGCTCTCAGGTGCCCCTTTATAACATCTGCCCGCTATGATTCTTAAGAAACTCTTGAGGCTGCACCTTCTGCCTCAGAAGCCCTAGAATGCTCTAGAAGGAGCCTTGGTAAAGACATCCAGGGGAGCAAGATGGAGGTGCCCCAGCCCTTCTTTCAGCTTTAGTGTCCTTTCCAGAAAAGACCCAGTTTGCCCTGATCCAGTGGCCGTGATGGGAAGGAGAGAGGATGGCTCACCCCAGGCTCCATGCCACCCTCTCCAGAGAGGCTGACCCTCAGCTGGCCCTGCCCCTGTCCTCTGCAAGCCCCACAGCATCCAGTGGGGTGGAGGACACTGCCATGGGTATAACAAACGACTTATTGACTGCAGGCAGAGTTCTTAGGCTTGGAGCATGACCTTCTGGCAATCATGCCCCCCGCCGGCCTTCCAAGGCCCCTGCCGGCTCCATGGAGAGGCTGAGGTCTGGCTCAGCCCCTTCCTTCCCTGACCACAGTGACCAGCTCCAAATCACACTGGTGGAGAAGTCTGCATTTTATAAGGCAGTTACAAATTCTTCTGTTCACTCATCACCCAGTCACTCCACAGATGATCACTGAGTACCCAGCACTTTCTGAGATATGGAGGGAGGCACTCAGGAGAGGCGACCTGGCCCCTGCCTTGGGGAGTGGACGTAGGGTGCGCTCATGGAAAAAGCACCGAATCTGGAGCCCGAAGAGCAGGGTTAAGCCCACATTGGGCTCTGGCACCAAAAACTGGGATCAAGTTGGGTCAGTTCGCTTCCTCGAGCCCCACTGTGCTCCTCTGCTAAAACCTTCCCCACTCCCACAGTCATTACAAGGACTCATGCAAAATGGCCAGCATGGACACAGAGAGGCCTGGCGGGAGTCCCTTGGGTGCTCAAGCTCAAGTGTAAAGGAGCCCAGGGCCTCAGAGAGTCTATGACACAGTGGGCACGCAGGTGGACCCTCCCAGGTCAAGGTGATAGCAATAAAACAGCCACCTCAGCACCTTCCACAGCTCTGGACAGAATGGAGGTGCCTTTGTGCATGTGTGTATGACAGGGGTCTGGAAAAGCAGGAGCTGAGACTTATCAAGGGCCAACGAGCAACCTGCAGACCCTACAGAGAAATGACAAAACTGTATCGCAGTGCACACACATGAAAGCATTGTGACACTGCTCCTAACTCCTGTCTGTGAAGCGAGTGGTGTGGGATTCATTATCCCCATTTTACAGAAGAGGAAACCGAGTCCAGGAAGCCAAATGGATGTACTCAGGACCACATGGAGGAAGAAGTCATGTGGGCAGGGGCGGGACGGGCCCTTGGGACAGTACAGGGAACCCAATTGCTTGGATCTATGGCCACTCAGTTATCCCAACACCTTGATTTAAAAGTCTGTCTTTACCCCAGTGATCTGAGCTACTGCCTTTACTATATGCCACATTTTCATGCACGTTTGGGTCGAATTCTGGGCCTTCTATTATCTTTACCCCGTTTGCCAATTTGCATGCCATGCCACTTGGTTTAGTTTCCAGAGGCTTTATCATATGTTTTGCTCTCTGATAGAGACAGTATTACCTTGTGTTCAGCCTTTCCTACTGCTTCTAACTGATTCCTCCTGTTTAATTGCACTAGTTAATGCCTCTACCACAGTGCTTAATACTAGCAGGGATGGGGGGTGTCTTTTTATTACTGATCTTAGTGGAAATACCTGAATTATGTTCCCCTTACATAAGATCCTGGTTTGACAAGTAGGTTATACATCTTATGCTCAAAAGTATCTCTTAATTTCTATTTACTCGAGTGCTTATACAATGAAGGGGTGTAGGATTTTGTCCAAGGGGTATAGGATTTTTTCATATGATTTTGTTTCCTTAGGTTCATTAATAACAGTGTATGATATTAATGGGCTTTGTGCCAATCTTGCATGCTTGAAATAAATCAAATTTGATTGGGATATATTATTTAAAACAGAGAGAGAGAGAGAGGGAGAAAGGAATTAGACACCAAGGATCACTGCCACCTTTATGGGACACTTTCTCTATCCTCTATATGAATGATCTGATTCAGTCCTTAGACAGCTGTGCAAAGCAGGCTTCTTTATTCCCATTTCTCAGATGAGGAAACTGAGACCAACAATGGTGAAGCAGCCCGGCCAATAAAACCCTGCTAGTAAGTGAAAGCAACAGGATTGGATCCTGGGTCTCAGTGATTCCAAAGACCCTAGGAGATGTGGGCAGTGTTCTTTGTGATTCAAAGTTACTACCAAGGCTTCTTACCTGATCTGACATAGGAAGGGGCATGTCTCTACAGCAACTGGAGGGTGAGGGTGGGAAGGTGTCCCACCCTGAGTTCCTAGAAGTCTGAGTGGCCCTCCTCATCTACCCCAGGCTCACTAGAGAGATAGAGTGAGGGTCCTGAGGTGCTGCCAGCCCTGTGCTGCCAGCAAAGAGTCCCCAGACCTGCCATGTCCCCTTCCAACTTCAGCCTTGCTCTGACTTCACCTTTACATTTCAGGCTCTGGGCAGCATGGGAGCAGCTTTGAGAACGGCCACTGGCCCAGGGTTGTGGTGGGCCCAGAGGCAATGAAGCGCACAGGAGGAAAGTCCACCCTGCTGGTGCTGCCTGCCCCCGTTTTCTAAGAACGGGCAGGCAGCCGGCCTCCGCTTATGTAACTTCTTGTAGGCATAGCAGATGGTGCCCTGGCTCAGATGGCATCCAAGCCGGTGCTGACACTAACCTTCCCTGACGTGGTGCCTGGGCTCCTGTGCTCTGGAGCACAGGGCACATGGCAGGGTACAGGGACACTGACAAGCATAGGAAGTGGCTCAAATTCTGGCCATTCAGCTTAGTGGCCAGGGCAGCCAGTCACAGGGAGAAGCCAGGGCCCAACCCACCAGCAGGCTGGTTCCGGCAAGGAAAGGGGTACACGGGCTCCTCCTCACTGTCCTGCACATAACACTTCAGGCTGCACTGTGTGGTCCCTGGAGGCGCAGCCTCTGCCTCCAGGCTCCTCCCTCCTCTAATGGGCAGCCCTAGGAGTCTGGAGAACAGCTACCAAAGCACCTCTTTGGGTGTTTGCTCACTGGGCTCTGCCTGGGATTCAACTTCTTCTGTTCTTCTTGCTGATAAGTAAATAGAGGCTCAACGTGGTTGAATGATTTGTCACACAGAGACAGACTTGGCCTTAGAGCTAAAGCTTCCAGGCTCCAGGGCCAGAGTGCTTTCTGGATTTATCTGATGATGTAGGCTCTCCTCTCACTGATAACCCCTGGGTTTATCACCAAGTCATCTCATGGGCCATCCCAAACCACACCCAAGTGCTTATGTGGACTTTGATGGCTAGAAGGAATCTCAGCACAACCTCGCCTGACCAGCCTCACGTCCAGTATTCCCCAAGTCAAGTGGGGACCCCGAAAAAGAAGGAAGGAGACTGATTGGTCATCTACGGGTAGGTTCCCTTCCAAGCAGGAAGCAAAAGAGACTGCTGACCTTCACTGACCATGCTCGTTCTGTTACTTTCTCCAGCAATCAATCAGGGTTCCTGCTTTACAGTGAGGAGACAGATGCAGGCTCAGGGCACTGCAGTTGAGATGGAGCCAGGGCTGGAACCCAGTTTTTCTGATTCCATGGTGGAACCCATTTATTTGATGACAAAGCACAGAGAAGGAAAGGGACTGGCCCAGTGCCACCCAGCAGAATTAGGTACATGGCTGGGATTAGAATCCAGGCCTCCAATTTCTCAGCCCAGGGTTTTTTGCCTATTCTTTCCTCCCCCCCACCCACACCCCCCCTCCCTCTCTCAATGCAGAAGTAGGATGGACCAGCCAGAAAATGTGGGGCCAGATCAAATATGCAGCAGGAGTCACTGTGCCCAGCAACCCTGGCTATCCTGGACGGCCAGGCAGGAATTCTAGATGGGTCTGAGGTAAGGGCTCCTGGCGAAGGCCAGCAGGGCACCCAGCTGTGAGGGTGGTGGCTGGGCAGGGGTACTGCTGCCTCAGCCAAGGGTCTAGGGATGTTTATCTCCCAGGGACGCTCCCTGAATGCCAGAGCCACGTGCTGCCAGACCATGTGGCCAGCTCTGCTCTACCCACCAGGCCCAGTTCCCACCAAGAAGCTGGTAGCAGTTGTTACAGAGAGCTGGGACCTGGAGTCAGCCCATGGCCCTGGGCCTTCAGAAGTACCGCGCAGTCAGTGTCCACACAAATGGCATTCTCCAGAGCCACTAGCAGTGATAGATGGGATGGGATTGGCTGCAGAAGTAGGAAATAAACATTTTAAAGGGGCCTGGCCCAGCTGGGACTTGTGAGGGTCACCTTGCAGGTAAACGTGTACCAGCCCAGCATGTGCCATGGTTTGCACTCTCCATACAAAGGGACCAAGGGCACCTGACTGCAAAACTTGGTTAATTCCTTGTGGCTCCACTAGATTTAGGGGCCAGATTCTTTCCTTTTAGGGGCTGTGGCCATTGAGGAGCTGGCTCTGACTTCCACCATGCCTTCTCCTAGTAGTTGCTCAAAGAAAGTCAGCAGAGAAGGAGACAGGCAGGGAGGCAGTGAGCAACGGATTGGGCACCTCCCACTCTTTGGTTACTCATGCGTGGCCATGCAAGGCAGGGGCCAATCACAGCTCAGCTCCCTCCTGGGCGAGGGAGGCCTGCCCATAGGCTCTTCATTCATCCACCCTGCACCTTCTGTGTACCTGGCGCTGTGCTGACACCCTGGATGTACTGCCGAGCAAAACCAGATCCAAGCTCTCTGGTTATAGTGTCACCGCTGCTTCCCCACCACTCGGTCATTCATTTCAACCCATCCCATATGCCCTGCAGAAGATAAGGAAAGGGAAACGGGTGTGAGACTGCCAGCCTCTGACAGAGGCCACCCCACTCTGGTCAGTGCTGCTCTGCTTTGGGTCTCACTCTGCCCTGCCCTGGTCACAGAATGACCAAAGGTGGGGTGAGGGAGGGGCCAGGAGCAACTTTCCTGTAATTTCTGACTCAACTTCTCGTAAACTCAGCATCCTGCATGGGTGCCCAGGCCCCAGGCCGGGCAGGCGGGCGCCTCTGATCGCATTACAGGGCTGCTTTCCTTCGGCTCTGTCTCCTGACACCGGTAATGCCTCCTGACGCCACTTGGGGCCTGTGGGGGTTGCAGGCTCCTGGTGATGGCAGCAGAAGCAGCTCCTCCCAGGCCTTGTGATGCCTCTGGGCTGCCCAGGCAGCAGGGTGGTCACCAAGGAGTAGAAAAGACAGCTCCTCTCCTTCCCCAGCCCTTCCCTGAGCTCTGTGGCCAACATTCATCCCTAGAACAATCTGATTTGATTGGTGCCTTAATGACTTCCACTTACAGATGAAGAAACAAAAGCTGAGAGTTGTAAGGGACTTGCTCTATGACACAGTCGGATGGTAGTAGAGCCCGAGTTTGAACCTACATAGTCTGCAAGCAGAGTGTGCCCTCTAAACAGCACTGGCCCCTCTTGGAACATACGTCTTGGGTCACAGAATGGCTTCCTCTGTCGTACCATCACATATGGTTCCCTTGCAGATGGCTCGTGCTTCAGGAAGTGACACAGAGCTTCAAGAAATGACACAGATGGCCCATCTCTGACCCCAAACCCAGCACTTGCACAATGAATGAACGGAGATGAGCTTCAAGTTTAGGGCTGGGCTCGGGTTCCAATGTCCAGTGTGAGGCAAGATCCCCACCCCACCCTGGACTCAGCCTACCCTAACCCCTGAGAAATGGAGTGAACAGCATAGGGCCAGGGCCATGCCATCTATCCTATTACACCCTCCACAGGGCCCCCTTAAGCCTTGGTGGGGTCCCCTTCAGTCTCCTGGGTCCCATAGTACCTGGAATCTTAGTCTTTGAGGCAGAAGATAATTATGGAACAGGAAAAAGGGACTGAAGTCCTGGAGGGTGATTTATGGCTTCAGAGAGCTGGAGAGAAAGACACCCAGGGCCACATAGTGTGCACAGGGAATTCCAGTCGGTATATTGACTTCCTGAAGGGGCCTCTGTAAATACAGTGGATCTGGGCCTCAGCTACCTCTGTCTCTTGATCATTGTTGGGGCATCTTCTGATAGAACCAGACAGAAAAGTCCACATTCCACCTCTCCACAACTTCAAACTTAAAGACAAGGAGAGATCAACCAACCCAGACCCAGAGAGGGAAAGGCACTCGCTCAAGGTTACACAGCAGAGGAAGGGCAAGAACCAGTCTTAACTCCTAGGCCAAGAGCTGCTGCCCAAGGAGCCCTGGACCTCCCTGCTGGCTCCTACTCCCTCCTCACTCCCTGGGGTAAGATAACTGCACTGCAAGGCTTCTCTGGAGCCGGTGATGCTCACAGGCCATGCTCACAGGCCAGGTGGTCACTCTGCAGAGGGCATTGTGCTGAGGACATTATTGTCCATCAGCTCATGAGACACTCAAAGCAACCCTGTGAGGACAACTTATTACCCCCATTTTACAGATGAGAAAACTGAGGCGCAGTGCAGATAGGTGAGCCACCCAGGCCACTGAGTTAGTGAGCGGCCATGCTGGGAGGCTTATGTTAACTTCCTCAGAATTCCAGCTGGCTGCACCATGCCTCCCTGCCCAGCAGCTAAGGCCCAGATCCTACCTCCAAGTCAAAGGGAGCTGATAGGGTGGGTTCCTAAGGCACAGTGCCCTCCCCAAGGTGGCAGCCAGTATAGCTGGTGACAGGGCCCTATTTCCCAAGAGTCTGGGCTGGTACGCCTGTGTATGTGTCCCAAGTAGTCAGCCAGCCCCCAACCCATTCTCTTTATGTTTTCAGAAAGACCAGAAGAGAGGTGGCAAAGTGTGGCTCACACTGCCGCCTCCAGGAAGCCCCAGGGCTCAGATTATTGGTCTGCTGTGCCCTCTCTGCAGGCATTGCCTGTTGCCCTCATGTGGCATCTCAGACTCTCTGGACATCACTTAATACTTCTGCAGTGGGCAACAGTGTCCCTCATAGAAAGGGACCTCCTTGAGGGCCAGGCCCAGTGCCACTCAGTCTGGCTCTGACTTGGGCCCAGTTTTGCCTCATTGGCCTCCTGAGTAGGCATCGGCCTCCCCAGTGGGGTTCTCACTGTGGCAAAGTGTGTCCCACACACAAAAAGTCTTTGTAAACTGTAAAGTGAGATGCACAAGAGTGGGACTGTGATCTCCCTGCCCCAGATGTCACATCTGATCCAAGAGTTAGGGTAGGGGTAGTCCTCAGCATGAGCACAACTGGGAAATCAAGAGAGCCCTTCTGTGACCCAGGAAGCAGTCAAGACAGTGGAGCCCAGTGTGTGCAGGGGGGAGAGTGTGAGTGTGACCCCAGGCCTAGCTGCTCCTGCCCAAGATGCCACTCTTCATTAGAGAGTCCACTTGCCCAAACTCTGCCAGCCCCTCCTCCAGCAAATTCCAGGAGACCACCCCTATCTGCCATCCTAGGGTATGGGAGGCATGAGTGGCAGGCGGGTCAGAGAACAGATCCCCAAACCACAGCCCCTCCCACTGTTCCGGGTGAGCCAGGGTTGACTGTGGGGACACCTGGCTTGGGACCTCCTGGCAGGGGCAGGGACCATCTATGGCTAACCTTCCTTGTGCCTGTAGGACAACAGGACCCACCCATCAGCCCACAGCAGGGGAAGATGTTCCTGTCTTTCCAACAGCAGAATCTGACCTTCTGTCCAGACTGCTCACAGCCCCGGGCATAGGACAGCAAGAGCACAAAGGGCAAATGGTAGGGTCCTCGTCCTGATGAGGAGTCCCCAACAGGATACAAGGGATGGAGCTTCCAGTGCCTGGTGGTGACTCACTGTCCCCACATTGCATATACCTATTTATACCCAAACACACGGCAACCGCACCCATATGCCATTGCACACACCCCTACACCCAAACACACACAGCTGTATGCATCACACACCCTCTGATACAAAAGGCACAACCTGCAACATATGCCACCCTCCTGCACGCTTCACTTCCACACTCCCCAACACTCCAAAGCAACAACGTGCTGTGCCTCCCCTCCCCTCCCCTGCCACTGTACACTCCAGCCGCCTCCCACCTCCTCCAGACACATTCTCATGCCTCCCTCGTACCCACTCTCACACCCACAAGCTGCCTTCCTGAGATTAGCGCCAGTGAGCCCGGGGAAGTTGCAAGGTACTGGGGGGCAGCCTGTTCTGAAGTGACAGGGAGGGGGCTCTCGGCATGCTCCCTGGCTCTGTGGGGACACTTGGGCTCCCAGGGATCAGGCAGTCCGATTCAGCTCCAATGGGGAGGAAGATGGGGAGAAGGATGAGGGGAAGAGGGGGTACAGAGGGTGCGGTGCAGGAGAGGGAGAGGAGCAGGAGGGCCTTGGTGCAGTGTGTGAGCCAACACCAGGTGACAGTGGCGGCTACAGCCACCCCTCAAGCTGTGGAGATGCTAATCAGGTGGCTTTGTCAGGAAAGGTACTTTGGAGAGAGCTTCGTGCAGGGAGCTTCAAGCAGCCCGGTGCTTTCAGAGAGAAGGAAGAGGAAACAAAAGGGGGAGGAGGTGGCTGATTTATGCTTGCACTTCAGCAAATGTTTTCGCTGCTATTAGCTCCGGGAAGACTGGGAGCCCGAGGAAGGGGCGCCGCGGGGACCTGTGGCTTAGCGCGTGCTCTGCCTAGGCTTGTCTGCCCGAGGGGCACAGTGGCTGGGGCAGCTCCGGGCTGCAGTTCCGATCCAGATCCAGCATGTCAACCAACTCCCAGGGAAGAGCTGCAGCTGGCTAGGCTCAGGGACGCCAGCCTTCTCCCAAAAAAGCCCTAGGAGGGGGCTCCACCACTGGCCTGGCTCACCAAATGCCTGAGGCAGAGGAAATCCCCAAGGCACTGGCACCGTGGAGTGGGAGTGCAACCAAAGGGAGCAGGAGGTGGCACCCAGCCCCGGCTTTAGGAGCCAGCCAAATGGGCAGGAGCCGCATCGCCTTGCCCTCCAATGAGGCCCTCTCCTTACGTTATTTTGATCACAGTATTTTTCTTTTCCTTTTAAAAAGAGAGAAACAAAAGCACAGAAAGCACTTCTTCGCTTTCATTTTGCCTTCACAGCTTTAATGACTCCATTTGTGGAAGCTGTTTAGGAAACTGGTGGTGAGAGGGAGGAGGACGCCAGCAGAAGTGCCAGCTCAGGCCTGGGCAGCCGCCTTTCCCCCTCCCTTCCCCAGGGGGCCATCAGCCTAGGCAGAGTTTCTCTAAGCCTAAGGCCACTCACCCCAAGCCCCAGCTCCTCCATCTTTTCCTGTAGGCCTCAGTGGGCTCCAAGTTGTCTCCTTTCCACCCAAACCCAGCTCTGAGGTGGCGAGAGGGTATGGTAGAGAGCAGGCCCTGGGAAGGCTCCAGGGCTGTCTGCTCAGAATCACTAACCTTGTTTTCCGAGCACTTGGGATGGAAGGGATCCAGCCCACCTACACTCATCCCCAAAGTCCTAGGTAGCCTACAACCCTCCCTAGAAACCTTTGTGGCTCAGGGAAGGGAGGAGGGCAGTAGACCTCATCCCAGGCTTAACAGGCAGGAATGGAGTCACGGTACCTTCTGTCCAGCAGGAACTCCACAACCACGTGGGCTCTCCAAGGCACGGGCTCCCAAAGTATGGAAATAAAAGGTAAAACCACATTCTGTGCCCAACTTTACAAAAGGGCACAGAGCTCTAAAACTGTTTAGCCCTGCAGCCCAGGGAGTCGAGCTTGTGACCTGTCTTATCCTCCCCAGGTAAGGCAATCAGAGCTAGGGGTCAGGAGTGGAGCCACCTTTGAGCACTTGCCTTAACTCAGAGCCTCACTCCTGACCTTGGGTTCTCTTTCTCCTGGATTCCCACTCTTCAATGGACCCTCTCTCCTCCATCCTGCTAAAAGTCTCTGTCTAAGCAATCGCAGCTCTTTGGCTGCCTGCCTTATGTTGTCCCTCAATTTCGGCATCCCAGCTCCACACTGGAGGGTCTCTAGCCCAGAAGGAATAGGCAGAAACACTAGACAAGATATATGAGGACTAAGTCCAACTCCCACTACCCCTGAGCACCAGTTTGACCTTGGACAAGTTGGAGAGCCTATCCCAAAGCTCCAGCATTTAAACAAGCAGATTGAAATAGGGAATTGTTTTGTCCTACAGAATTCCCTGTTGAGGAGGGGGAGGGGTGGACTGGGGGAGAAAGATAACAGGAGAAATTCCTCCCCTGCAGTAGTACTTTCCCTTTAATGAGAAAATCCATTAAGACACTTGATTTTCCATTTGTTTAAGCGAGATGGGTGCTTACTACAGTGTAGAAGGAGAGGACAAGCCGCCACGCCACAGAACACACACATACTCTAGGCAGAGATACCAGGACAACTCTGATTTTAACTGCACTTAAAGGAGAAGTATTATCAAGACACCTCTTCAAGCGTCCCAGCTAGAGGCCGAGAAAGGGAATTAAAAGCTTCAGGAAGGGCTGAAGGGGATGGGTGCAGTGGGAGAAGACTCCAAGGGCCAGCCAGGGCTTTTGAAGTGGGCTTCTCTGGCCAGTCACTTGCTGACATCTTCTTCTAAAGGCCTAGGGTTTTATGGTTCCGGTTTTGACTTCTCCATCATTAAACTTTATGGTTTCCTGCCACTTGGCTGGAGCTCAGACACCCCCAAGAAAGAGCCCTCTCTGTATCGATGGCCTTCCGTGCCTCAGCTGGATAGGAGGCTCAGGGCAGCCACGCCTAAACAGATGGAAGAAGGGGTTCAGTGGGGCTAGGGTAAGCCTTGCTATTGGACAGGAGCACTGCCTACAAGTCTGAGATCTGTGCCAAGAGAAGGCAAAATTTGGGGAAAGCCTACATTCTGGTCTTGGTTTTCCCCATCAGTGAAATGGGACTCATGAGGAATCCATTGGAAGAAGCCAAAGAGGAAAAGTCATGTGGGAGGAAGAGGCATGCTCTCCCTCCCAAAGGCAGGTTTCTAAGGACTGTACATTCCAGGCAAAGGCAGGCTGCAGGCCGACCCCATCAGCTGGCCCCTATCCAGGCTAGTGGGCAGGCAGCCCCTGCCGCGCTAAGTAATGAGCACAATTCCAACTCAGCTTCTGCTCGCTAGTGAGAAATCAAAGCCCGATATTAGAGGCCATTTCTTCTATTCGTGCCCAAATCCATCAAAGCCTGGGCCTAGGGTTCTTGGGGGAAGGTGGAGGCTAGATGCTTTGTTAAGCAGGAAAAGCGGGCCACCCTCAGGCTTCCTGGCCCAACCCACCCACCCAGAGAACTCCAGGCCCACCAATCTGGTCTTTCTGTTAGGTGAGCCCCCACCCTCAGTAACCTTGGTATTTATTCATGATCTTTCAACCCAGCTGGTACAAAAACAGCTTCCCAAGACAAGACCCTGCCCATGTGCCATTTATAGACTTCATCCCACCCTTCAATCACCTACTCAGACACCCTAAAACCAAAAACCAAAAACCAACACCCAATCCAGCACCTCCCACATCTAACTGCACCCTTTAAAACAAGGCTGGTCATTCAGCAGCCTGCCTCCCCCCTGCCCCATCATTACCTTTCAACTTCAAAACACTGCTTTAAATACCAGAGTCTGCCCAAATCATAATTAACTTGGATCAAATGATTGAGTGTCGTAACTTTACAGCACAGAGCCTGGAATAAAAAAAAAGTGGGAGTGTGCGCTAAAACCAAGTTCTCACTCCTACCGTGGGAATCATTAATTCCTGAGGAGGGATCTTTTGCTATGGGGGGGAGGGGAGAGCGGATGTCAACAACACAGCGGAAGGTGGGGGTGGGGGGAGACTGCGTCACCTAGTCCACTTTCTGCTCCAGTTTTCCTGTCCGATTCTCAGCTTCAACTCAGGCAGGACTTCGTACAGGACACCCCATCTGTCCCCACCCCGCTCCGGGAGTCAAGGTGCCCAGCTGCTGCCAGCCAATCCACCTGCTCGGGTTCGGGTACCAGAGAGGCTGGCTCCAGTGCGTTCATCGCCTCTCTGGGAAGACGCAGCTCAGCGACTCCTAATCGAACTACAGGGCGAGCGAGACATGTATACATCCGAGGCAGAAGAGGAGAATTAAGGGGTTTATAAAATTAGGAGCCCACCAACCCCATTAAGGCATCTTGCGGGGTCCAGAGCAGGTGCTGCACAGGGATGAAAGCACCTGGTCTATTTCCCAGACAGCGAGAATGTCAGTGACCCATTTAAAAAGAAACTCGGCAGGAACATTACGTATCCCCACGCTCTCCCAACACGCACACTAGCACCCAGAAAACCCCTTCCAAACCTTCGGTCACAGAAATCTCGGGAAAGCTGTGTGTGCGGCATTCAGCCCCTCCCCCACGATAACCCAAGCCCTTCAACCTGGCCTCCAAGCTGGCGGAGCGGGTCCCGCGCTTCCAGGGCTTGGCAGGTCTCTTGTTCCCTCCCTCTGGTCTACAGATTCCTGTCCGTGCAACTCGCCGGCGCCTGGGCGAGCTGGGACCAAGACTAGGAAGTTGCCGGCGAATTGCAGGGAGCGCACACCTGGTCCATGTAGCGACAGTTCGTTTTCTGTGCCATCGCCAGGAGCCAGAGTCCCATGGAGATGGGTCCTCGCGGAGGCTCAGACACCGAATTAGACCCTCGTTCAAGTGAAAACAAGCGAGCCTTTCCAGGTGGGAGCAAGGAGCTTCCGGTTTACTCCAACTCCCCTGGCCAACGCCCCCAGTGAGGTGGGCTGAGCTACTGCCCACTTTGGTGAAGCAGCGAAACCTGCCTCCTAACTTGGGCGCCCCCGCCGTCTTCCCTGAGCGCACCGACACCACAAATAACCACCTCAACTTCGGGCTGAGTGTAGTGAGACGCAAGGGTCCTCCGTCCCCCGCCCCAAGCCCGCTCGCTCCATACCTGCTTGGCTCAGCGTCGGGTCCCAGCAGAGTAGCAGCGCCAGCACTAGCGCGCCCCGCGCTCCGCTCCGGGCCCACATGCTCCCACGACCCGGCTCGGGCGCCTCTCCCCCGGGGCTCTCTCCCTGGCCCCAGCCTCGCCGCCGCCGTCTCCGCCGCCGCCGTCTCCTCCTCGCCGTCCTCCCCGGTGCCCGGCCGCGCCAGCCCGTGCCTTCCGTGAGGGCAGCGGCAGCCACGCTGCGCGAAGGGCCGCCAGGCGCTCAGAGCGCGATAGGTGCCCGGCGCCCTTTTTGGAACCAGGCTCCGGCGCGCCCCACTTTGCGCTCCGGGAGCTCGAGAGCTCCCCGGGTTCCCGCGCCCAGGCTCCGAAGTTGCGCGACTGAAAGAGAGTGCGCTCAGCAGCGCTCACAGCGGCCGGCGCCCGCCGCTTGAGTCCGGGTGCGCACCTCTCCGCGCCCAGCCGCTCCTGGCGGCTCCGGCGCCCTTGCCGGCCCCGCCGCCTGCTACAATGCCGAGCGCCGCGGCGCGCTCGCCCTAGTGAGTCCGCCAGCCTGGGCGGAGGACCCCAGGAGGATGGGGCGTGGCCTAGCGGACGGGGGCGGGGTGCAGGGGGCCTTCAAGGGGGGGGGACTGGACGGCTATTAGGGCGTGGCCACGGCAGGGCTGGGGCCTCTCACGGGGGATCCTCGAGGAACGCTGGACCCAGCGCGTTGGAAAACCCGGTCGCTGGAAGTGGAGTCTACCAATTTTCTTTCCAAAAACGAAGAAAAGGTATTTTTGCGTCCTCCTTGGTTTGACTACGTCAGCCTTCGCCTCTGAGTAAACGCAGGGTTCTCACTTTTGGAATGTTCTATGCCGTTCACATGTGAGGGTCTTTCCAAAAAAGGCTTCCTAGATGAGCCAAGTCCTGGTTCAGTGGTACTTACAGCTGGATGAATTTGGGCATTAGTTAGGATCATCCTAGTTGGCTCTACTTGTCTGCATAACCTAGGGCAGAACTGTTTACCTTATCTATGTAACCTTGAAAGAGTTACTTAACCATTCTGACGCTCCCTTCATCATTGTTGTTGTTGTTGTTAGGTACCGTCGAGTCGGTATCCGACTCATAGCGACCCTCTGTACAACAGGGGAAACACTATTGTCAGTGCTTCTTTGTTGTTCGTAGGGTTTTCAATGGCAGATTGATTTTTGGGAGGGGGTTGCCAGGTCCTTCTCCCAAGCCTACAGCTTCTGGTGTTCCCAGGCGGTCTCCCATCCAGGTACTAACCAGACCCGACCCTGCTTAGCTTCCGAGATCTGACGGGTTCGGATGCCACAGGGCTATGGCTGCAGGCCCCTTCATCATTATCATCTGTAAAATGGGGAATAGTTACATTAACTATTTCATAAGGCAATGAAGAATTGAATGGGAAAAAAGATATATGGAAACTGTAGCACAAATGCCAATAATTTCTATTTCCAACGTTCTCCATTCCAGTCCCAGGCAGTCTGATTCCTGGGGAAAAGTCCTAAAGGCCCAAGAGTGGGCCAAGGACCATAGGTATGGAGAGCGGGCAGTGTTTTAGGATTGAATTCGGAGATAGCAGGAGTGGATTAGCTACCATTAACAGAGAGCTTGAGTGTGGCAGTCATAGGTAGGGCTATGTACTTTTTGTATGCACTGTCTCAGCTAATTTTCACAAGTCTCTGAAGTAAGTGCCATTTATATACCCATTTTACAGACAAGAGACCTAAGGCATAGAGATGTAGCACCATTTGTCCAAGATCACACAACTTTGAAGGACTGAGTGAAGGAGACAGGGCAGATGGGATTGAAAGAAGTCCAAGAATGTCCCTGCTGCCTCCTAGTCCTCATTTGCTGACAGTTTAGGATTTTTCCTCTTTCTGGAGCTGAGATCTGGAATCAGTCCTCAAATAGGAGCATCAGTGTGCCACTTCAGGAAGGGCTGAGGGAAGTCAGAGATTGGTCCAGCTTGGCCCAGGAGCTGGAGCAAGAGTGGCTATGTTGGGGCCAAGGGTCTCTAGGGGTGTTTCCCAGATCAGAGGAGAAAAGGCTTGGGGGCCAGAACACCGGCTAGAAGGGGACTGGGTTGGTCAAGTGAGGACAGAGAAGCAAGGAGGGCCTGTCCTCGCTGTGATGCCAGAGGAACGATGAGAGCAGGACTGTCCAGGACCCCCTTCCCCCACAGGCTGGGGTCTGGAGCTGCGGGAAGAGGAGGTGTGTATAGTCAGCCTACACCCAGCCTTCTCTGGCTGGCCACCCAGCATCAGGAGGGCGAGTATGGGTGGAGTGGGACTCCCTGGGGAAGTCTCTATAGGCAAAGGTGGATGGGTTATTTTTAGCCCAGGCAAGGGCAATGGATGAGAGTCCATAGCTGATCACACCCAGCCAGCTCCACCCATCCTTAGATTACAAGCACACAGGCCTACACACACACCCTTAGGCAGTTACAGGCACACCCCCATATCCACCTGCAAAGGTGCACACAAGTAAACATCCGACAGAGACACACAGGTGCAGAATAACCCTCCTCAAAACATCATGTGTACAAATGGGCATCCAACTAGGCCCTACAGACCAAAGATTCATGACAAAAATGCAAACACATACACAGACACATGCTTCTAAAACATACAGAGGCAGATGACTCAAAGGACAAACACATATTTTAGTACTTAAGTCTTCCAGGAAACACGTATGGGCACTCATGTACCAAGACTCACATCTGGCCATCTTCATCTGGGCCCAGGCACACAGTCAAGGACACTCTGCTGGAGAGCTCAGTGGGGACCTCAGCAGAGACAGGTCTGCAGGGACTACAGGCTTGCTTGATCTCCTCTCTCATTCTCATTCTGTCTCACTCTTGCTCTCACTCTCGCTCTCTCTATCAATGGGATATTGGAGACTTCTCTAAAAAGTTCCAGTCCTTGGAACCTTGCTGTTTAGGCAGTACTTGTCTCCTGCAGGCCCATCTAGGCCAAGTGTCAAGTTTCAGCATTTTGTTTAATTACTGCCTGGGAAGAATGGGACGGGGGGACAAGCAAAGGAAAGGAGTCATTTCCCCTGTCCTGCCAGGCCCTGCCCAACTTCCCTCTTCAGCCTGAAAATTCTCTCCACTCTTGAGATCTACTCATGGGAGGTCCTGGCCCCTGCTCTGTCTCTGGGACTCCGGTGTCAGGGTAGGGACCTTAGCCCTTTGGGAATCTGCTGTAACTCCCCTGTGCTCCTCCTGTGCCAAGTATCAAGGAGATGCCCTTCCCCAGCCACCTGCAGCTGGCAACCCTCTTGCAGGTGTGGCTCCTCCCCAGCGAAGGTTCCCTAATGCTAGCCATCAGCTGGGGTGAGGGAAAGGGCTCCATGGGGAGTCAGGCTCTCCTGAACCATTCATCAACCTATCCCCATATGTGAAGGGTTGGCAAGGCCCCCAACCCTGGGATCACACTCTGGAGGGGAGTAGCTGCATAGGACTTACCAGGATGTTCCCAAATCCAGTGCCTTGGGACTCACTGCCAAGGGGAGTTGTTGTGAGTTAAGCAGGACAGGCAAGGGGCTGCTTGAAGGCAGGGGCTCTATCTTTCCTGCCCACCAAGATGTATTCAACACTAAGTTTCCCCTGCACATAGTAGGGATGTAGTTGATATCAATTGAGTGGACACAAAAAGGAAAGGGAAGAGGGGTTACTGGTCAAAGGTCTGGAGCCTTGCCAAGTGAAGGAGCCGTAGAAAGAACCATCTCATTTCTGACTTTGAACTTGGGGCCAAAGTCTGGAAGCCAAGCAGCCTTTGTGCGATACAGCTGCTTTGAAATCAGTCCCAGAGCCAGTGCTGACCTTTAGTGGAGGTGGCTGATGCTTCTGGGGCCACCTTTATTTCTCCCAAGCCAGGAGAGTGTGTAGGACACAGAGATCTGGAAGCTGCAGTCTAGCTGATGGATGTGGCCCTGTACCAGGGGCTCCTTTTACCTACTGGGAGCTCTTGGGCCACTTACTGAACCTTTCCAAACATCTGTTTCCGTTGTAAAATGGAAATAACTCTCTCATAAAGACTAAAAGGAATATGCATACATCCTGTAGTCTAGATGAATAAAAGCTACCGATTTTCAAGCAATTATGATTTAATGCCAGCTGAAGGGACTCCCTGCCGGAGTGGAGGGCTGCTTCTGCTGGACGCATCCCACTCTGGCCATAGCAGGTACTCTCAGGTGCCACTAGGCGGCACGCTGTAGCGTTCGCCTCCACGATGCCGCTGCAGGCTGCCTGCTGAGGCGCTGGGTCACAGGGGAGAGCTGTCCCCGGCTCCACATCGCTGGGGGGCCAACCGGGAGAGGATTTCTACCCAGGGGGAAGGGGAGGATGGGGCTTTCAGATGACTCAGTTTGCAAGGTCTTGAGCAGGGCGGTTTAGGAATGAGTTCACGATCCCTTCCCACGCACCCAGCCCAGAGCCAGACCCTAGACGCTTGGACCCTGCAGAGGGGAGGCGCTTATGGTTGAGGTCCTTAACGCTTTGCTCTGCAATATCAGCATAGCTGATGTTGAGCCCGTTTAGGTGCCGGGTACTGTCCAAAACCCTTAATATGCTGACCACATATGTGATGGGTACCATCCTTATCCCTATTCACAGACGAAGGAAGGAAATGAGGCTCAGGGAGCTTACTTGCCAAAATCCCACACAAGTATTAGATGGTGCATCGGAGAATACACAGGGGCAAAATGGATTTCAAGCTGGTACTCATTTTTTTAAATTGAGATAAAATTTATATAGAATAAAATTTACCATTTTAATCACTTTAAAGTGCACAATCCAGTGGTTTTTACAATATTCACAATGTGGTGTGACTATCACTACTAAGTTGAAAAGCTTTTCATCACTGGAAAAAGGAACACTGCATCATTCAGCATTGTGTTGTGTGCCGTGGAGACCTGCCGGCAACCACTAAGCTTTCTGTCTCTGTGGATTTGCCTATTCTGGACATGTCATATAATGGCCTGGGTCATTCACCTTGGACTTTCAACCTCTGCTAAATTCTGTGACAACCCTCCACCTTCACCTTGTTCCCTCATTCTTTCCTACCCCTCTCCCACCCCCAGGAGAGAGCCTTCTCAGGGCACTTAGTGTAAGCAGTTAGTCACGAAAGCTTTGGGACCAGGAAGGTCTGGGTTCAAATCCTGCCTTTTTATCTTGGGCTGTTTACTAATCATCCCCACTGGCACTTTCTCAATTTTTTAAAAAAATGAGGTCTCACAAAGTTTTCCAGGCTGCCCATGAGCTCACAATCCTCCCACCTTAGCCTCCCGTATACCTGGGATTACAGACATGAGCCACGGTGCCTGGCTCAAAATTCTTTTATTGTTGTTAATTTATAAAGTAAACTTTTTTATTTTAGAACAGTTTTAGATTTACAGAAAAATTACAAATAAAGCACAGAAAATTTCAATATGTCCCACATGCAGTTTTCTTTGTTATATAGGACATTAATATGGCATATTTACTATAATTAATGAACCAATATTGATACATTATGATGAGCTAAAGCTAATCAGATGTCTTTAGCTTTTACCTGATGCTTCTGTTCTGGGACTGCAGTCTAGGATACCACATTGCCAACACGTTAATGACCTCTTAGGCTCTTCTGGCCTGTGAGAATTTCCAGCTTTCTCTTACTTCCGATAACCTTGACAGCTTTGAGGATTATTGGTCAGGTATGTGGTAGAAAGTCCTTCAACTGACATTTGCCCATCTCAACATTCATGACAATTTTGAACAAGGAGCCCTGATTTTCTACTGGGCCCTGCAAATTGTGTAGCGGGTCCAGTTTGTGAGTTACAGGGAAGGGAAAGGCAGGCCAAGCTGGGCAGGCACATGCAGCAGTACAGCCTGGGCACAGGGCTCACTGCCTTGAAGTGGGGGTGCTGGGAGCCAAAGGTAAGAAAGAAACTATAAACATGGATGAGGACTCAGAAGGGGTGAGAATGGTATAGACAAAGGCCCAGGGGTGGGAATGACCTGTGTAGTCAGGAAGTTGCCCGAGCTTGTCCTTCAAGTCCAACTGCATAACAAGTTGCCAGGGGAAGAAGAGGTCAGGTGGGCAGGAGGGGAAATCTTGCAGCTAGGGCTGGTCCTTCTGTGCTATAGATAACATCTGATTCTACAGAAAAGCAGGAGGTTATTGGTCCTGACTAAGCTCAAGGGAGTCCTCATGGCTGTTTGCCAGGGGACCATCTTTGGGGCAGATTGAGGGGGACAGTCAGTGAGATGGCCTCTGCACGGCCCATAGCTTTGGGTGGTGGGCCTGGGGCTCGGCAAAGGGAGAAGGAGGCCACTGGACTTTGAGCCTTGTAGAGTATGGGGGTTTGGGGGAGGGAGACAAAATTGGGTGGGAGCAGAAGTGGGAGTTGAAGGGGTGGAGTTGAAGTGGGAGAGATGATGAAGTGAGGAGGAGCATGGCTTGGGGAGAGTGGTCACTGTTCCTTAAAAAATAACAATGCTGGCTGATGCACACTGAGCAATCACAGTGAGCTGAACATGTGCTAGGGGCTCCATGTGAATTGGCTCTGTCTACTTTCATGATAGCTGGCCATGGTGGCACATGCTGGTAATCAACTTGCTGAAGAGGATGAGGCAGAAGGATCACAAGTTCAAAGCCAACCTGAGCCACACCTTTGCCTGCAGCCATACCACTGTGGCATTCAATCCCATCAGATCTCAGAAGCTAAGCAGGGTCAGACCTGGTTAGTACTTGGATGGGAACACCAGGTGCTGTAGGCTTGGGAGAAGGACCCAGCAACCACTCTCAAAAAACAATCAGCCATTGAAAACCCTATAAATAGCAGAGAAGCACTGACAATAGTGTTTTGGCTGTTGTACATAGGGTCGCTATGAGTCAGACACTGACTCAACATCACCTAACAACAACTTCCATGATAAGCCATGAGGTAGCTGCTATGATTATCCCCATTTTAACAACTGAAAATCTGAGACCTGGGTGCTTCCACTTAGCTAGAGACAGTGGTCAGATTCAAACCCAGGCAGCTGGTTCCAGGATCCACATATCTAACAAATGCAACACCCAGCCTGTGTCAGTGCTGCCCGGGTAGTTTTTCTGTCTTAGGAACATGACTTCTTATTGATCATCTTGATTGTTCTTGGAGGTAGATGTTAATCATGGCAACATTAAAATGGAAACCAAGGATCCAAATGAAAAGGGACTTGTCTGAGGTCAGCTAGCAGGTATGGACACTGAGCTCTAAACTGTGTTCTGATGTCCAGCCCACACCCTCAGCCTTCCCCAGGACCAGTGGGAGCCATGGAAGGAGTTATGTGTATAGGGATAAGATAACTAGGAGAGGATACAGGCTGGAAAGTCTCAAAAATAACAATAGATCTTTTAAACTTTCTCACAGTCTATTGTTTAAACATTCCAATTTCAATGTATTCTGATAAACATCAAGTTACTTTATTTAATAAAAATATCAGGCATTTCACATTTGTCTTAAAACTATAATAATACAGCTCTTAGTGCATAAAACTGCCTCTGCCATTTCAAATATGCCAAATTTAGGTATGGCTTATGTGATCATCCCAATATTATTCATGTCATAATGGACTATTAATCAAGTTAAGCATTATGTCTATGCTGTCCAGGGAGTATGTAGATAATTCATTCAACAAGATTCATATTTAAATCAACTTTATTTACAAGATGCTATCTTGACAATTATAATTCTGTAAAGCTTTCACTTAGGCAAAGTATAATCACTGAAGTTATAGCAGTTCCTTAAACTAAAAATGGAAGATCATTCAGAACGAATTTGGAGGAGGGACAAAATCCCCACTTTTGTTGTTGTAGTTTCAATACTGTCGTAGTTTCTTTGAAGACTGAGCCAACATTAAGGATAACTAAGGATAACTCACAATTATTTTCAGGATAAATGCCAGAGAAATCATCCAATGGAAAGTCTTCCTGAGGTGGTTCGTACATGCTTTCTGGGAGGGCAGGAGGAAAAAATTCCTTCAGTTAAAAACAGTCCTCCTGGATGCATTGGCCACAAGGACGACAGATAGATAGATAGATAGATAGATAGAGCATTTTGATAAAACAAAACCTGACCATTTTAAGTGTACAATTCAGTGACATTAAGTACATTTTGGAAGAAGAGAGAGGGAGAGGGAGAGAGAGAGAGGGATTGTATTTGTATTGCATATACACGTATGTATGTGTATATTGGGGCTGGGGTTTAGCTCAGTCGGTAGAGTGCTGTTTTATGCTCTCTGAGGCCCTCATTTCAATCCCCAGCACTGCAAAAACAGGAGAAGGACATGTCAATCCATTCCCAAAGCAATCCCCAAAGAAGCAGCCACAGAAAACCCTATGAGGGTCTCTGTGAGTCTGACCTGACTCAATGGCACCTAACAACAATGCGTATATGGTGTGTGTATATGTGTAGGGGTAGAGATAGTACAAAATGTTTCTTTATGTTGAATTCTGACCCCTTTATGAAAGGCCATATGGAGAGCACTCTAAGGATCTATCCTTGTTGTAATTTAAGCAGTCAACTCATATGGTTCTGAATATTTAGGTATCTCTTAGCTTTGCTCTTTTGCCATAAAATCTGTTCCATGAGGAACTTGGGCCTGTCTAGCTTTTCATCAGTTGCTTCCGCATGCACTGTTCCTGATGTCTCTTTATCATTGCTGGCATCTGTAAGCAGAATTCAAGCTGTCTCCTGTGTGTCTATAGAGAGACATGTGTTCTCTCTTAACATGGCTAAGCTTTTCAAATGTTACCCTTTCTTTCAATTAGTGTAGTGAGTTATGCGATAGGATATTTTTCAACAAGGGAAAACTTCTGCTCCAAATTAAGAGAGTTATAAAAAAATTCCCATAGTGGCTGCCTAGAGTGCAATCAGCTAGGATCAGGACCCACACTAACATCAACCGGGTCAGTGCTGGAGTCAGGGGAGCTCTATGGTGGAGAAGGTCAAGGTCAAAGAAAGGAAGGTTAAAGAACTAACACAACCATGTTCCTGCCTGGTGCTTCCTTTTTTAAAAAATGTGATTGAGGTGTAATTTACATACAGTGAAATGCACAGACTTTAATGTGAAGTTCTATGAAATCTGACAAGTGAGAACACCTCGTAACCAGGAGCCCAATCAAGATATGAACATTCCCATCATCTCAGAAAATTCCCTTGTGCTCCTTCCCAGACAATTCTCGCCCTGCATGAAGAGGTATCCCTTCATTTTCTTAAAACTCACATAGGTGAGTTTTGCCTATACCTGAATATTCCCTAAGTGGAATCAGGAGTATGCAGTATTCTGGGATTAGCTGCTTTCTCTCAGCATTGTAACTAAGCTTCATCCAGTTTGTTGGTCATGTGGAAACTCATTCTTTGTTATTACTTGGTTGTATTAGTAATAATAATAATAATAATTGTTGTTGTTGTTGTTGTTGTTATTTTACTTTTTTGTTTTTTGAGACAGGGTCTCAATAAATTACACAGACTGCCTCTGATCTCTTACTTGCGATCCTCCTGCCTCCGTGTCTCGAGTTGCTGGGATTACAGGCATGCACCACCATGTCTATCTCCTTGTATTAATTATTTCAATACACCATTGTTTGTTTACCCATTCTTTTAATTATAGACATTTGGATTGTCTCCCATATTAGTCTATCATGATCAAAGCTGTTATGAATGTTCTTGAGCGTTTTTGAACAATTTTTTTTGTGGACATATATTTTCATTACTTTGCAGTGAATATCTGTGAGTAAAATTGCTGGGTTCCCACGTAAGTATATGTTTAGCTTTGTAGAAAATAGTCAACTGATTTCCAAAGTCACTTTACCATTTTATACTCCCACCATCAATTGTGTGAGAGTCTGGTTGTTTCACATTCTTGCCAACATTTGATATTGTCAGTCTTTTTCATGTTAGCCAGTGGGTAGGAAGTGATATCTTAGTTTTATATGCTACTTCTCCATGGCTAGTGATGCTGAGCATCTTTTCGTGTGCTTATTAGCTTATTTCATTTGTAGATAATCTTTTTTAAAGTGAAAGATCTGTTGAGACTCATTGCCCATTTTTTTGGGTTGTCTTTTATTACTGATTTGTACGTATTCTTTAAATATCCTGAATACATGTCTTTTGTCAGATTTAGATATTGTGAATATTTCCTCTCTAGACTGTAGTTTACTTTTTCATTTTGTTAACAGTGACTTTTTTTTTTTTTTTTTTTTTTTGACAGAGTCTCACTATGTAGCCCAAACTGGCTGGAATTTACTATGTCTCCCGGCTGGCTAGCCTCCTGAATGCTGGGATTATAGACATGTGCCACCATGCCTGGCTTAATAGTTTCTTTCAAAGAGCCAAAGTTTTAAGTTTTGATACAAATCATTTTTTTGTGTGTGTTTACTGCATTTTGTGTCTCCTGAGTTTCCTTCTAGAAGTTTTATAGTAATTAGCCTTATGTTTAAGCCTATTATCCATTTCTAATTATTTTTTGTGGATAGTTTGAGGCAGAGGCTTTTTTCCATATGATTATTCAATTGTTCCAGCACTTTCTTTTTGAAAAGACTTTCCTTTCCCTGTTGAATTGCTTTGGATACTTTTATCAAATCAATGGGCTATGGAACTGTGCCTCTATTTCTGCACTCTCTATTCTGTTTCATACATTTATTTCTCTATCCTTACTTCTATACCACACTATCCTTATTACTACAGATTTATAGTTAATCTTTAGCCCTCTAACCCTGTTTGGTGCATTCAACATTATTTTGTCACTAGCATTTCCATTACCTTAGAATCGGCTTGTTCATTTTTACAAAAGAACCCTTTGAGATTTTGATAGGATGCCATTGAATGTATACATCAATTTGGGGAGAACTAACATCTTAATTTGGGGGTTAGAGGTTAGCTCAGTTGGTAGAGAGCTGCTCTGCACACTCTGAGGACCCAGGTTCAATCCCCAGCACTGCAAAAATGGAAGGAGAACATGGCAATCCACTCTGAAAGCAATCCTGAAATGATCAGCCGTTGAAAACCCTATGACGATTGCTATGAATCAGACTTGACTCAAAGGACCTAACAACAACATCTGAATACTGAGTTTTCCAAAACACAAATAGGTATACCTCTCTATTTTCTTAATTTCTCTCAGCATTTGATGTAGAGGTCTTGCACGTTTTTATTACATTTATTTATATACTTCATATTGATTTTATTCTATTGAAAAATTTAAATCTCATCTTCTAATTGTATAAAAATACAATTGATTTTGTACATTGACCTTGTATATACTGCAATTTACTAAATTCACTAACATGTACAAGTTGTTTTATTTTCAATTCCTTTGAATTCTAGACACACAAACATATCACCTATAAGTTAAAACACTTTACTTATTGTTTTCCACTTATGAATTACATGGATTTCTCTTGCTTTATTGTCCTGTCTAAAATCTCTAGAACAATGTTGGATAGAAGTGGTGAAAATAGACATCTTCATATATTCTAGATCTTGTTGTTGTTGTTAGGTGCCGTCGAGTTGTGTCCAACTCACAGCGACCCTCATAGGGTTTTCAATGGCCGATTGTTTCGGGATTGCCTCCGGAGTGGGTTGCCATGTCCTTCTCCCATTTTTGCAGTGCTGGGAATTGAACCCGGGACCTCAGAGACTGCAGCACAGCGCTCTACCAACTGAGCTAAACCCCAGCCCATATTCTAGATCTTAAGTGGAAGGAATTCAGATTTTACCACCAAGTAGTGTTAGCTCTTAGATTTTCATAGCTGTCTGGAGTCATACTGAGGAAATTATCTTTTATTCTGTTCTGACTTTGCTGAATTTTTTTTATATCATGAATAGGTGTGGGTTTTTGTCAAATGCTTTTTCTGTGTCTATTAAGATGATCATTTGTTTTTTTTTTGCTTCTTCTGTTGATGTGAATTACATGGATTGATTACCAAGTGTGAAACTAGTCTTCATTCCTAGGATAAACAACATTTAGTCATGACATATTATTCCTTTTTTATTTATTTCTGGATTAAGTTTGCTAATATTTTGATAAGGATGTTTACAATGATGTTGATGAAGGATATTAGTCTGTAGGTTGTTTTTGTAATGTCTTTGGTGTAAGGTCATGCCGATATAAAATGAGCTAGGGAAGTTGTGGCAACAGGGAAAAGTCCATTTCAGAATCCCACTGGCGTCTTGCAGACCAGCCCCAGCCAGACTTCAAGGTCCTCTGATAAAGAAAACTGTGTCACACAGAAAGTCATGCGTGATCAACTAGCCAGAGGGCTGATGCCTGGAATTCCTGTAAGTAGGGCTGACTTCTGCGAAATAGAAACTTACTTTGTATCCCCCACCCCTTCACTGCAAAAAAGTTCCCGCTTCTGTAACTCTGCTTCTCTACCCCTACCCTAAAAGCCCCTAACCGATGAGAGTGGGCTGCTGCTTTCTGAAAATCCACTCCTGGGACTGAAAGTAGCCCACTGGCCAGTCCAAATAAATTTTTCTGTCCTTTTCTCGTTTGTGTCTTGGAGTATTTTTCTGGGGTTGACCACTGGGTACAATAAAGTGTTTCCTCCTTTTCTGGTTTTGAAAAAAATTCAGGTAAGATTGGTATTATTCCTTTCTTACATATTTGCTAGAACCCACCAATGAAGATACTTAGGATTAGTGTTTTTTCTGTGGATGGTTATAATTGAATTTAATTAATAGGTCTTAATAGACCTTAAACTATTAATGTTTTCCATTTCTTCTGGGGTCAGTTTAGTTAAGATGGAAATTATCCATTTCATCTAGATTGTCACATGTATTAGTATATAGTTTTATGATGTCTAGGACCTGTAATGATATCCCATTTGGTTTCTGACATTGATTATTCAAGCTTGCTTTCTCTTCCTCTTCTCGCTCTCTCTCGCTCTCTATCTCAATTGTTCTCTTCTTCTCTTGTTCAAGTTGATTTATTAATTTTATCAAAATTTCCAAATAATCTGTCTTTTATGGATTTTTCTATTATCTATATTGTCATTTTCAACTCTATTAATTCTTTCCTTCTACTTACTTTGAGGTCAATTTGATTTTCTTTTTCTTATTCCTTAACATAGATGCTTGGATCATTGATATTAAGTCTTTATTCTTATCTAATATGACCATTTAAAGCTATAGTTTCTTTTAAGAAGCACCTTACTTTTTATCAATTTTGATTTTTTTTTCCAATTTCAATTTATTTATTCAAATAACCTATAAAAGAGCAGAGACAGAAAGAGAGAGAGAGAGAGGGAGAGAGAGAGAATGAACAGAGGAACAAGAAGCAGAATGAACAAACAATAAAATGGCAGATTTAAGATATATCAATTGTTACTTTAAATGTAAGTAATATGAATATACCAACTAAAAGACAGATTGGCAGGGTAGAAAAAATATCATCTAACTTTATACTGTATACAAGAAATTCACTTCAAATATGGCAAAGTAAAAAAAAAGGGGGGGGGGAATATACCATGTACACATTACTTTAGGGGCTGGGATTTAGCTCAGTTGGTAGAGCGCTGCGCTGCAGTCTCTGAGGCCCCGAGTTCAATTCCCAGCACCGCAAAAATGGGAGAAGGACCTGGCAATCCACTCCCAAGGCAATCCCGAAACAGTCTGCCATTGAAATACCTATGAGGGTCACTATGAGTCGGATACTGACTCGATGGCACCTAACAACAACAACAGCAACAACACATTACTTAAAAAAAAAAAAAAACTGAGTAGCTAAGTTAATATCACATTATAGACTTTAGAGCAAAGAAAATTACCAAAGACAAAGAGGGACATTAAATATCAATATTAAGGGATAATATACCAAAAAGACACAAAAATTTTAAATGCACATTTACCAAACAACAGAACTTTAAAATATACAAAGCAAAAAGTGATAAAACTAAAGGGAGATACAGAAATAAATGAATCTGCAATTATAGTTGGAGGCTTTAACATCCCTCTCTCAGCAACTGGTAGAACTTGTATAGGCATAAAGTCAACAAGGACACAGAGGAACACTATCAGCCAAAAGGGTCTAATATTTATAGAATGCTGAATCCAACAACAGTACAATACATGATCTCTCTAGTGCTTATGGAAAATGTACAAAAGTAGACCATACCCTAGACCATGAAACAAATGCCAACAAGTTAAAATAATTTGAATAATAAAGAATCTGTTTTCTGCTCACAGTGGAATCAAATTGGAAATCAACAACAGCAAAATAATAGGAAAATCTCCTAACACATGGAGAGTAAACACTTAAATAATCCACAGGTAAAATAGGAAGTCTCAAAAGAAAAATTTTTTAAAATTCTTAGAACCAAATGATAATGAAAATACAACATAACAAAATTTATGAGATGCAGCTAAATCAGTGCTGAGAGGGAAATTTATAGCAGTGAATACTTACCTTGGGAAAAAAGAAAAGGTCTCAAATAATTTTATTTAGTTTAACATGTGAATTATTTAGAAGTGGACTGTTTAATTTCCTCATGTATGGCATTTTGCAGGTGTCTTTCGTATTGTTATCTAATTTACTCAAGGGTGGTCACAGAACAAACATCATGATTCTAATCTTTTAAAATTTATAAAATTTTTTTCTGCATGAACATCTGTGGTCTATCTTAATATGCTCATATATAAGTAATGTATTTTGAAGTTATTAAGGTTAGTAGTCTATAAATGTCAATTAGGTAATCTGTTAGTTGAAAACAACAAATTGATACTTTTGTTCAAATCTTCTATATCCTTACAAATTTTAAATTGAGTTGTTCTATCAAATACTAAAAGAATAATGTTAAAACATCCAAATATTTCTTGTTTTAATTCGGTGAATATTTGTTTCATATATTTAAAGCTTCATTATTAAGAATATAGACATTTAGAAATGTCATGTCTTCTTGATCAATTGCCCATTTATCATGATGCAATGTGCATCTTTACTGCTGGCGATAGTTCTTGCCTTAAAGCTACTTTGATGTTAATATAGTCAAAACAGTTTTTTCTTACATAAAGAAAATTGTTTTATAATTACAACACACTATTGGAAGTAGAAAATATAGTTTAAAAAGTCTAACAGCTGCCAATTGGGAAATCAGATTGCCCCTTTCTCCAAAATCTGTGCTTCCTTGCTGGAAAATAAGCAGCAGACGAAGCACTTACAATGTTGTTGTTGTTAGGTGCCATCGAGTCGGTATCCAACTCATAGCAACCCTCATAGGGTTTTCAATGGCTGACTGTTTCGGGATTGCTTTGGGAGTGGATTGCCAGGCCCTTCTCCCATTTTTGCGTTGCTGGGAATTGAACTCGGGACCTCAGAGACTGCAGCTCAGCGCTCTACCCACTGAGCCAAATCCCAGCCCACACTTACAATAAGAAAAAAAAAAAAACTTTATCATTAACACTAGTATTGATTTTAACAGTGTATTAACAATACTGCACACTGGCATATCGAAGGAGAAGTGAATCGCTCCTCATCTGTCTCAGTTAGAATGTTTGTGCCCTTTAAAATTCATATAATGAAACCTAATTACCAAAATGATAGCTTTAGAAGGTGGGATCTATAGAAGGTGATTAGGTATCCTGGGATTGTACCCTTATAAGAGGGCTCAAGAGTACTAGTTTGGCTCTTACTGCCCTTCTTTTTCTTCTGCCATGTGAGGGTATAGGATTTGTCTTTTCCATCATGTGAAAATGATGCAAGAACATGTCATTTGTGGAACTGAAACTCAGCAAACACTGAATCTGCTGGCAGTATGACCTTGGATTTCCCAGCCTCCAGAACTGTGAGAAATGCATTTATATTATTTATAAATTACTCAGTCTAAGGAATTGTGTTATAACAGCAGGATTGGACTAAGAGAGAAATCCTTTTTCATGAAGATTGTTTTCTATGTTTTCTTCTAGAAGTTTTGTAGTTTGTGGTTCTGCATTTAGGTCAATGACCCATACTGAATTACTTTGTTGTTGTTGTTGTTGTTTTCAGTACTGGGGGTTTGAACTCAGGGCCTTGCTCTTGCTACACAAGTGCTCTACCACTGAGCTCAAGTTCTTCTACCTTCCCCATCCCCTCCTCTTCCTTTGTCATCCTCATCTTCCTCTTCCTCCTCTTCTTTGTCTTCTTTCTTTCTTCTTCTTTGTATATGGATATCCAATTGTTACATCACAATTTGTTGAAAAGACTATCTTGAATCCCTTAAATTGTCTTTATATCCAGGTAAAAACAATTGTCTATCCATGTATGGGTTTATTTCTGGATTTAAAAAACTCTATTCCATTAATTTGTCTGGGCTAGGGTTTAGCTCAATTAATAAGAGTGCTTCTCTGTGCTCTCTGAGGCTCTGTGTTCCATCCCCAGCCCTGCAAGAATGGGAGAAGTACTTGGCAGCCTACTCCCGAAACATTCAGCCATTGAAAACCCTGTGAATAGCAGAGAAGCACTGACATATTCCTGGCATGGCATGGTGTCAGGGAGTGTTTCATTCTGTTGTACATAGGGTAACTATGAGTTGGACCTGACTCGATGGCACGTAACAATAACAATAATTAGTCTATCTTCACATCATTACCACTCTGCTTTGATCACTCTACTTTGATAATAAAAGTCTTAGAATTAGGAAATGTTAGTTTTCCAACTTTGTTCTTTTTTTCCCCCCAAGGTCCTTTTTACTATTCTGAATCCTTTACATTTCCATATAATTTTTAAGACAGCCTGTGGATGTCAACTAAAAAGGCTGCTAGGACCTTATGATTGCATTGTATCTATACATCAAATTTGGGAGATATGATTTCTTAAATAATATTAGGTTTTTAATTTCTGTCAGCACATTTTTAAAGTTTTAAGTATCCAAGCATTTATATCTTTTGTCAGATTTATCCCTAAGTATTTCATATTTTGATGTTACAGTGTACAGTATTAAAATCTCAATTTACAATAGCTCATTGTCAATATAACAGAAGTACAATTGACTTTTAACATATTGATCTTATATTCTGCAACCTTGCTAAATTTACTTATTAATTCTTCTAGTTTTTCTGTAGGTTCATCAGATTTCTTTTTCCACAGATCATGTTGCTTGTAAATATAGTTTTATTTGCCTCTTGCCAATTTGGTTGCTTTTTTTCCCTTTTGTCTTGCCTAATTTTGCAAGGTAAAACTTGAGTAACATTGAGTAGAACTGGTAAGAGTGGACATCCTTGTTTTGCTCCTTATCTTCACTTAGCACTTCACCACTGAATATGTCTGCTACAGGTTTCTGTAGTGTCTTCTATCAGGTTGAGGAGGGCCCCCTCAATTCTCTGTTTGCTGAGAATTTTTTTTATCAGAAATGGATGTTTTGTTTTGTCAAATGCCTTTTGCTGCATTAATTGGGACTATTATATAGTTTTACTATTTTAGTTTGTTAATATAATAAATTTCATTGCTTGGGGCAGGGATCAATTCATTTCATTGATTGAATTTTATTTTATTGACTTTTTGCAGTACTTGGAGGTTGAACTTGGGGACTCACACATGCTAGGCAATGATCTACCACTGAGCTGCACCCCCGGCTGTTTTTTGTTTTTTATTTTGAGACAGGGTCTCCACTAGGTTGTTCAGTCTGTCTCTGGCCTTGAACTTGTGATCCCCTTGCCTCAACCTCCTGAGTCACTGGGATTAGATTCTGCACCATGGAGCCCAGCTTGAATTTTATTTTTTGAGACAGAGTCTTACTATGTAGTCCAGGCTAGCCTAGAAGTTGGGAACTCCTACTTCAGCCTTCCAAGTGCTGGGATTAGAGGTGTGTGTCACTATGCCAAGCTTTGGTTTTTGAATATTAAATGAGCCCCACATTTCTGGGATGAACCCTATTGGCCATAATATTATTTTTTTAATGGTATTTTGGAGTTGAACCAGAGCCTCACAGATACTTTGCAAGTGCTCTACCACTGGACTGCACCACCAGGCCATTTTTAATATTTTATCTTGAGACAGAGTCTCCCTAAATTACATAGGCTGCCTCTGGCCTTGAACCTGTGATTCTGCTGCCTATCCCTCTGCAGTCGCTGGTATCATAGACATGCACCACCATGCCCAGCTAATGTGTTACTTTTTAAATATATCATTGGACTAAATTTGCTAAAATTTTCTTCAGGAATTTATATCTATGTTCAACTCTCCAACTTTGTTTATTTTTCCCCAAGGTAGTTTTGACTATTCTAAGTTCTTTATATTTCCATATAATTTTAAAGAAAGCTTATTGATGTCAAATAAACAGCCTGCTGGGATCTTATGATTGCATTGTATCTATACATCAAGTTTGGGAGACCTGATATATTAAATAATAGTATTGCTGTTAGGTGATGCTGAGTTGGGTACAACTCATAGCCACCGTATGAAAAACAGAACACTTCCCGACACTATACCAGTCACATGATCATTTTTACCTTTAAGCCCATTGTTGTAGACACTATGTTAATCAATCTAGTTGATGGCCTTCCTCTTTTTTTCTTGACCTACTACTCTCCAAACATGATGCCCTTCCCCAGGGACTGGTCCCTCCTAACAACATGTCCAAGATACGTAAGATGCAGTCTAGTCATCCCTGCTTCCAAGAAGCACTCTGGTTACACTTCCTCTCAGACGGAGCTGTTGGTTCTTTCAGCAGTCAATGGTATATTTAATATTCCTCTCCAGCACCACAATTCAAAATCATCAACTCTTTCCCATTTCTCTTATTCATTGTCCAGCTTTCACAACCATATGATGGGACTGAAAATACCATGCCATGAGTCAGGCGCACCTTTGTCTTCAATGTGACATCTTTACTTTTCAACACTTTAAAGAGGTCTTTTGCAACAGCTTTTCCCAATGCAATGTGTCTATTGGTATCTTGACTGCTGCTTCCATGGGTGTTATTGCAGAACCAAGTAAAGCAAAATCTTAGACAACCTCAATCTTTTCTCCATTTATCATGAAGTTGTGTACAGTTGCATTTGTAAGAATTTTTGTTTTGTTGATGTTGAAGCACAGTACATACCGAAGGCTGTGTTCTTTGATCTTCATCAGTAAATGCTTCAAATCCTCTTCACTTTCAGCCAGCAGAGTTTTATCATCTACATAAAGTAGGTTATTAATTAGTCTTCCTCCAATCCTGATGCCACATTCTTCTTCATAAAGTTCATCTTCTCAGATTATTTGCTCAGCATAGAAATTGAAGAGTTATGGCGAAAGGACACAGCCCTGATGCACACCTTTCCTGGCTTTAAACCAAGCAGTGTTTCCTTATTCTGTTTGAACATTGCCTCCTGATCCATGTACAGATTTCTCATGAGTATAATTAAGTGCTTCAGTATTCCCATTCTTTGCGATGTTATCCATAATTTATTATGTTCCACACAAATACCTTTGCATAGTCAATAAAACATAGATAGACATGTTTCTGGTATTCTCTGCTTTCAGCTAATATCCATGTGACATCAGCAATGATGTCCTTGGTTCCGTGCCCTCTTCTGAATCTGGCTTGATTTTTCAGAAGTTCCCTATGTACTGCTACAGTCACTTCTGAATAATAAATAATGGTATGCTGAGAGAAACTAAAGACCTAATATTATTTAGCAATAATTTAATAATAAATTATCAGCAATAATTTTAATTTTAAATTATCAGCAATAATTTTAATGTTTAAGCATCCAAGCATTTATATCTTTTATCATATTTATCCCTAAATATCTCATATTTTGATGGTTCAATGCATGGCATTAATATCTCAGTTAAAATTGTCCTCAAGAGGTATTTTTTTTTCTGAGACAGGATTTCTGTATGTATTTCAGACTGGCCTGGAACCCTTGATCCTCCTGCTTCAGTTTCCTGAGTGCTGGGATTACAGATGTATACCACCACATCCAGTGAATTAACTTCTATATCATTATGAAATGACCATTTTATCCCTTATACTGATCTTCACTGTGAAATCTACTTTGTCTGGTATTGATATAGCCACTCCACAAATTTGTAGAGACAGAAGATAGATTAGTGGTCTCATAGAGCTGGGGCTGGGTGGGGTTAGGGGGAGGTGGGGGATGGCTACCAATAGAAATGGGAATGTGTTTTAAGGTTTGATTGCGATGATGGTTGAACAACTCTGCGAATATACTAAAAATGGTTGAATTGTATGCTTTAAATGAGTGATCTGTGTGATATGAATTATGCTTCAATAACATTTGGGTATTATTGTGTGTATATATTGTGGGTACATATATGGTTATATACAGAGTTATGTGTTTGCATGCAGTTACTCAATTGATTTTTAATTAGTGTTTGTTTGATATCAGGTAATGAATTTTTCACTTCTATTATTTTTCTCTTAGTTCATTTTAGAGTTACTATTTCTCTTCTGAAACACTCCATGTCTTCCCCTCTTTCTGCCCATATTTTTCTGTATATTCTCTAAAATATGTATGGTGGTTATTTTAAAGTCCTTGCCTGAATATTCAAATAACTATCTCATCTATGGTTCTACTTCTAGTGATTATTTTTTCCTCTTGATTATGGATCATGTTCTAATGGTATGTTATAAATGCTTAACAACCAGCTCTCAGAAGAATGAGAGGAGGTGGTGGTGGAAGCAGCAACAGCCTTCATTTGTAGTATTTGCCAACTCCCATTGTGTAAATACTCCCTCCACAGCTGAGTTCAAGCTACCAGTATAATGTAACATAAAAGAACACAGAATTAGGAAAATGTGGGCACAATAAGCTTTTGTAAACAGTGCTGCTTCTAGTACACCATTGTATACTTTCCTATTTCTTCACATATAAAGAAAAATTAATTTTTTCTGAATATAATTCATAAAAAGTAGAGACTGAAATACAATTTTGTGGTTTGTTTTTTTGTTTTTTGCTTGTTTCATTCACAGTGAGTGTAAAGACTTGTTTGGAGATGAGGGAGAGGGGCAGATCAAACAGGTTCTTTCTAGTTTGAGTTAATGGTGTTGTATTTCAGGTCTAATTAGACAGAGTTCACCTGTGACTAGCTCGTTCCAACTTTAAATGCCACGGGTGCTTTGTTTTCTTGTGGTACTTGGGGGTTGAGTCCAGGGTCTCATATATACTTTCTGCTGGTGCTTTACCTCTGAGCTGCACCTCCAGCCCAATTTTTATTTTGAGTCAGGTCTCACTAAGTTATGCAGGCTGCCTCTGGCCTCAAACTGGGGATCCCCCTGCCTCTGCCTTCCAAGTTGCTGGGATTATAAGCATGCATCACAGCGTGTGGCTGCCATGGGCACTTTGATCTTAATGTCTGACTTGGGAAAGGGGCTGGCTGTCATTTCAGGTAGTCTTCTGGTTGATCTTTGGGTTCAGTCCTGGCAGGAGCTTTGAACTCAAATGCTGGCAGAAGGCCAAACACCTGTCACTCTCCCAGAAGCAGTGTAGTTTAGTGGTCACCCAGAGGCTGCAGAGTCAGGCTGCTTGGCCTGGCATCTGAGCCCTGCTTTTGATGTTTATGTAACTTTGAACAAGACTTCCCTGTCTGAAGCTCAGTTTCCCATGTGGAGGTGGGTAACACCTGTCTTGTGGGTAGTTGTGAGGAGGAAATGAGATGAGCCAGGAACTGTAACTGGCTTAGTGCCTGACACACAGAAACCTCCATGTAAAGGCAGGCAGCTTTTCCATTCTGTGTCAGAGCATGCCCCTTTCCTAGAGGGGCTGCTTAGCCTCATCCCTTCCCAGTGGGCTACACCAAGAATGAGCCTTGTGGGGCCTTTCGTTCTCCCCTGATTTCTACCTGCCATGCACCGTGTACCACTCCAAATCATATTTCTGGATCTGGACACTGACATTTTCATCAGCCCTACATAAAAGCATAACCAAGAGCTCTGCTGTGGCTTGACTTGTTTCCTCTTCCCCAAAAGACCCTCAGAGTCCTCAACCCAGACCTTATTTGGAAATAGATCTTTGCAGAGTTAACCATGTTAAGCTGAGGTGGGTGGGCCCTAATCCAATGTGACTGGTGTCCTTATAAATCGGGGAATTGGACATAGACACACACAGGGAAGGCAATGTGAAAACACGCGAGTGAGACAGGAGGTGGGAATGCTACCGCTGTAACCAAGAGGTTGCCACCAAGGGTGGCTGGCCACCAGGAGAAGCTCAGAAGAGGCCAGAGACTCCGAGGGAGCATGGCCCTGCCCACACCTTGAGCTTGGCCTTCTAGCCTCTGGAACGATGAGACATTGTTGTTTGAAGCCCCCTGGTTCAGGAGCTTTGTCATGGCAGCCCTGGGGCACTCACAAGAGCACCTGTATGAAGTGCCACTTTTATTGACCTTAAATACAGCCATGGACAAGTGCCAGCTCATCCAAGTGTCACCCTCCTGAGCAGGAATTCTGGGCTGTCCCTGCCCCAAGCAAAGAAACAGCTCCTAGTCCCTCCCCTCCTTTGGAACCCCCCAATCCCATCTGGCCCTCATCTACTAGGGATCCCCCTACCTCCTTCCAAAGGGACACAGGGAAATCCACTCTGGGTTCTCACTGGGATCCATTGAAAGACCCACCTCTACCTGGAGGGCTGTCAGCGGACAGCCACATCTGCATGCACTGAGGCTTGCAGAGGTTGGGTAACCTGCCTGAAGCCAGATGGCTCATTGGGGCATCAGTCATAGCCTGGCTCTTTGCCCGCCCCAGGCTTATGCGGTGTGCTGGCCGTGCCTTGGGTCTCTTGTTCTTCCAGCCTGTCCTGCCTGGCCTGCAGCCCCAGAGGACTCAGAGCCCATGGCCACGAGCACGTCCCCTTCCCAGTGGCTCTGCTGGGGTAGGACCGTCCCGGAGCTGGGATGGTCTTTTCCTGTTGCGCTGCCGTTGAGTGTCTCCACCGGGCTCAGTGCAGGGAAAACACGCTGGAAACAGCTGCCACTCAGAGGACGGCAGTCCTCAGACCATTCTCTCCTCCAATCACTCAGCCTGGCGTCAGGGACTGTGGAACATCCTATCAATTTTTCCTCTCTTCCGTCATCCGATCTGGAAACGCTGCTGAAAGCTTGATGGGGGTAGACAGGGCCCTGGAAGGCCTGGGACTCTGTTGTGGCTTTTCCCCTTGCTTCCTGTGTGACTCAGGCAGGTCACCTCTTACGCTGATGGCAGCAATAAGGGTGCTGTTTCCTGAACACCTGCTCCAGGCTCATTGCACACATTGTCTTATCCCTCGTGGACCCTGCAGGCCAGGTGGGTCCCCTCCCAACAAGATGAGTAACTTCCTCTTGGCCTCCCAATGGACAGCGATGAGGCTCGGGTCTAGGTGGAGGCCAGCCTGCTGGGTCATTTTCACTGCACCATGTTGCTGCCACTTCCTCCCTCTGGGTCTCACTTCCCCACCTGTGAAGTGAGGCACTAGCTGGCTCTTAGGCCCTTTCTCAGCCTCCTGGGTAAATGGCTGCATATAAGCAGAACTCACAAAACTGGTTCAGCTCTGGCTCACTTAAAATCTCATCCAGCAGCCAGTGACCACTGAAAGTGTCACCCAGACCCTGCCACCTGCCAGAGTGCAAGGACTTTCATGTTTACTTCTTAACTGTGTGTCTTCTGCTGAGTCTAGGCTGGAGTGCCGTGGCTGGGGCCAGTGGTGGGCTGTGGTTGTGGAGAGGTTGGACCGCACATCGCTGGCTGGGCAAGGGGCAGGGATGGGGCAGGGATGGGAGGCCAGCTGGCTGGAAGCTTGGCGGCCTGAGGCTTAGCAGCAGACAATGGTGAGGTTGGTGAAGTGAGTCTTTGCAGTGCAGACGCTGGCTCCTTTTCACCAAATTCCTACCTGCTGAGTTGTCCTGGCCTCTCGTGAACACACACCTGTATCTTAACAAGAGCTGAGTGGAACAGAATGTATGGAGGAGACAAAGGCACACAGTAGTGCAATTTTAGATATTGTGAAACACTACAGGAAAGGTATTTGGGGACAATTAGTGTCTAAGCAGGACCTCAAAGCCTTCCTGGTGTGCAGTGACTCACTCCCGAGGGGGACAGCCACCTGAAGCGATATGGCTGCTCCCAGGCCATCTCTCTGGGGAAGGGTGGGGCAGTCATCTTGCTCCTGCAAATGATGATGGTCTCTTTCTCTCTGTGGTAGGATTTTGATCATTTCTTAACACTCACCCATCCCACCCACCTCATTTGACCAAAATAGACCTGAAGCTCACAGAGGGTAGAGACTTGTCTGAGGTCACACAGCAAAATAATGGCTTGTGCTACATATACCACAATCCTCTGATGAACTGGGTTCCTGGGACCCCTAGGGTTCCCCAGCAGTAGCTCAGAAGCAGGTTTAGAGGGAAGGGTATATGTGAATTTCAGGCTCCCACCCACCTCCTTCAGATACACAGTGGGGTCTTTTTAAAGAAAGACTCCACTACTAAAAGGAAAAGGGTTGGAAACCATAGTAAGCCTGGCCCAGGGGTCTGAGTTTCTGGAGGCTCTGGAAAGGAGACAGAGGTGGGAGATGCCCATGTGAGGCTGTATAGGCAGCATCTGCAGCACCCAGGACAGCTTGATGCTGGAGGGATTAGTTGGCTGGTGATCTCCTTGATGCTGGAGGAGCCAAGTGTGCTCCGTGTCTGGTGTGGAAGAAGGATAAGGAGGAGAAATCCTAGTATGCTTTAGGCTTTGTACCAGGCATTTTTCATGATAAATGTCTGATTGAATAAGTTAAGAAGCTGGGCCTATTCCTCTGTAGAGAGGCAGTGTTTGGAGAGAGAGGAGTGTTTGAAGAGAAACCAGTAGCTGGATGTCTGCAGCCTTTACCTGACATGAGGATGTGCACATCCAGCTCTCCACTCCATTGCCATCTCCTTGCTGGGCCTGCAGTGTCACCCCCAGCTCGGGGTTCTCCTATATTAGAATGATGGCACTGTGGGACCTCTTTTCTATCTTTCTTTCCCGGCATAGAAGTCTGATGCACGTCAGCTATGGGACATAAGAGGGGATTCCTGTTTGGCAAGAGACACAGAGAAGCAAAGTGATTCTCCCAAGGTCACACAGCAATTCCAATCTGGTGCTGCAGTCCCTGGAAACCACCTTGTCTGGAATTTTGCCATCTAGATTTTCTCTCTGTGACAAGGACCAGGTCAAAGGTGATTTCAAGGACTGAGTGAAAACGTGTCCCATGACAAAAAGCCAGAGAAACCAAGGACAGAGAGAGTGTAACAAGCCAGATGAGCCCATCCAGTTCCTCTCCTCGTGTGGGCCCGGGGAGGACATGGCCCCAGCTTCCTCTCCCTGGGGCAGATCTGTGTTGTACTAGGAGTTCAGAGCCGACCTGGCAGCCTGCATGCTGGGGACCTGAGTCCAGATATTTTGAGGTAGGAACCAGAGTCATATTTCACTAGCCCATACCCTTGTCAAAGCTGACAGGTCTGACATGTGTCGCATTTGAGGAACTGTCCAGCTCTGTGTTCCCCCAGGAGCTGGCATCTAGCCTCAGGAAGCTTCAGTGGCCTGGACCAGAGATACCAGCCCTGAGTCTGCCTGGGTGGAGAGCAGGTGGGAAGGAGACAGGAAGGGTAGCGAGCCTTGCTTTTCACGCCTGGCTGGAGAGGGAACTTCCCTGGGTTTAGGGCCTGCTGACATTTCAGGAGGCAGGGGGCCCTAGAGTCTTTGGATCAAACCCCAACTCACACACCCCAACCCCAGACTCTGGGCCTCTTGAATGAAACACACAGCCTTAAAAGAAGCCTGGATTTCCCCTCTAGTGTTGGTTGAACACAGGGTGGTTAGGGAGCACATAGAAGCACTCCTGCACTCTTGGGGAACAGGAAGACTTCTCAGGGACATATCTACCTGAGCCACTTAATGGCTAGTGCACATTCTAATGCTAAATTGAGGCCAGCATTCAAGACCATCAGCACTGTCCTGTAGAAATAGGATGCAAGTCACAGATGTCATTTTTTAACTGAAGGTGTTAACAGATACTTTAATGAAGAAATAGTTCCAATATGTGACAAATCTTCTAAAGCATGGGAAAAATAATGAGCACTCTGCAACACATTTCATCAGTCCAGCAGGAGACTGATAACAAAAGGTATCAAGGACAATGAGAGAAAGACAATTTATAGACCAATCTCATTAAGGAACATACATGTGAAATCATAGAAAAAGATGAGTAGGGTAAACCCAACATAAGGAGAGAGGAGGAAATAAAAAAGAAAAAGGCAAAGCTCCACAAAATCAAAACCAGACAAACAAAAGAGAAAATTCACAACATTAGAAGCACATCCTTTGAAAGTGTCAATTAAATCAACATGTAGCCACACTGATTAAATAAAAAGTATCATACCACCAAAGTGAAAAGCTAAAGGGGTGTTATCAATGCAGGTTTTACAGCTATTAAAACAAGTCATATATGTAGTTTTAAATTTCCTAGTGGCTATATTAGAAAAGCAAGAAGAATTAAGGTGGAATTAATTTTGGTATATTTTATTTAACTCAGTATGCCCCAAATTTTATTTAAACATGCAATTAATATAAAAATTATTCATAGTTATTACATTTTTATGCTAAGACTTTGAAATCTCATCTCAATTTGGATACTAAACTTTCATTAGAATTATTTGATCACTGTGTTTAGATTTCATAAAAATTTACAGCAATAAATTACCCACATTGTTCCAAACATATTAAAAAGTTTTCTAATAAGTGAATCAAGTATCAGTTTTTAAATTTAAATGAAAATTAAATGGCATTGAAAGTTCAGTTCTTGGGTGACTCTGGCCATGTGTCGGGTGCTCACTGGCCCCTGGTGGTCCTGGATGCCATATTGGACAGCACACACTTCTGCCCTGACCTCTGGTTTCTGCTGAGCTCCCCAGGCATGCCTTCCTGTCCCTTCACACAAGTCCCTCCCCACAATCCCCTGGTCCTCCTGGTCTTCTCTAGGCCCCACCTCCTTCTGCAGATCTTACCTCTTTCTGGAAGCTTCATCTTAAAAGTGGAATTCTGGGAGGCACAGGGAGTGTTGGAGACGGCTTGTGAGGGTCCCTTCCACAGAACTAGCCTGGCCCTGGCCCAGCTGCCAGTCCAGCTGCTGTGGGCAGATAGAGGTAAGATGAAACCCCAGCTCCTACAGTGCCAAAAGAGAAGCTGCCAGATGTGGCAGAGGCTGGAGGGAGCTGCACCCTCGATGCCCATGTTCACAGCTCTGGACTTGGATGAGGTGGAGAGAGGACATGGCACCACACTGACACCCCCCACTGCCCACAGAAAAGGACACACCGCCCCTCCTCCTGCTGCTGGGGGACAGAGCTGGGCTGTCAAGGGGTGGGGGGAGGTTAGAGGCATCCAGGGACTCAGGAGGATGGGAGATGCTATTAAAAACATAATTTGTTATGTGTGTTTTTTTCTGACTACAAAAGCAATGCATATTCATTGTAGGGAATTTGGAAAGTAGAGATAAGCACAGAAAAGCAAATAAACCCCCCTCCTAATCTCCCCACTCAGGGACAACCACTCATATATCTGATATGATGGTCAAGAACACAGGCTCAGGTCTGACTCTTTGGGCTAGAATCCTGGTTCTGCCACAACTGGCTGTGTGACCTTGGATAAGCACCTAACCCTCAGAGAATAACAACAGTGTGTCTCTCCTGGCCTCGCTGGAAGTACTCTGAAAGCATAGAAATTCATGGCACTTAGAAAGTGCCCCATGAGTGCTACCACTGGATATCTGACTGCTGTCTCAGACTTAACCTGGTTAAAACACTTGTCCCACAGACATTTGTCTATGACATTCCCCTATATTGAGACTTGGTACCTCTAGCCTTTGGGAGCCTGGGCATTTGGAGTTGCCCTTCAGGCCTCCATTGGGTGTCGACACACAGAGGTCCTCTTCTGGTCAGAGGGGACCAAGGGTGGGAGAAAGGAGGGGAGCCAAGGCTGGAGAAGAGTGGGTGGGGAGAGAAGCAGGGAAGGAAGAGAAGATGGAGGAGCGGCAAGAGGCAGATCAGAATGCTCCTGTTTCCCCTCTTCCTTGTCCTGGGTCCACGCACCTGTCCCTGGGACTGGCGTGGCTTTGGCTGCCCTACCCTCAGCCTCACAGCTGCCTTGCCATCTTCCTGGTCCTGTCAATAATTTATGGCCTGTGGGGTACAATAACTATCAATAATGCACCAGCAATAATGTTCTAGCAGCTCTCCGCACAATCACGTTACTCCTAGCCCCTCTCAGCATTAGGAGCCTCGGGGCTCAGGAGAAGGGCTGGCCGGCTCTGGCAGCCTCACACTGCTGCCTCAGGCCCTGGGGTAGGGCTCAGGGCCCTACCAGGGCCAACCTCGTTCCTAACTTGTGATACTCCAAAAACAGGCAAGGAGCCCCCAAGGCACACACTAGCAGCAGCGAATGTGTGTTTAGTTCTGACCCCATCTCCCAGCCTGGGAGCCAGTGGCCTCATGATGATAGGCCAACTTAGGCCCACTTGAGCCACCCTGCCACTGACCACAGCACCTGAGCAGCAGGTGGGACACTGCCTAAGAAACTTGGAGAGCACTTTGCAAGCCAGCAGGATGAGACAAAAGGCTGTGTGTGTGTGTGTGTGTCATTGCTGCCATTCAGGCAGCAACAGGCCAGGCATTTGGGACTATATACACACAAACACACAGACCACCCCTCCCAGGGCTTCCTGGAGAGGACAGGCTGGGTGTGAGGCCAGAGGGAGTGGGGAGGACTCATATCCTGTCTGAACAAGTGATGGCTACAGGATAATATCAGGCAGAACCGTGTGGGTACCTGGGTCTAAGGCTACCGCATTCACTTGTCTGTCAGGAGGAACCAGGAATCTGGGTTTTGCATAAGCAAAAGCTCCTGATTTTTAACTATGGGTTAAGAATGACGATGTTGAAGAGTGTTGGTCGGGCACTGGCAGGGCAAATCCAACAGTGGCCACACCCAGCCCCAGCCACCAGGGTGGCTTCAAGCAAGTGGCTTTCTCAGTGTTTTTCTGAGAAAAGTGAGAGGACTTGGGAATTTTCAGGCAGGATGGGGGAAGTGGAGCCTGGAAATAGGGAGCTATGGAGGCAAGATGGTCACCAGGCAACCAATTAGGTCACCTGAGTTTCGGTCAGATAACATAAGATTCATTCTAAGTCCCATTCTACTAAGGAAAATAAATCCCATGATGCCGCCAGCAGTCACCTAGCTCATCAATCTCCACATAGAAACAAAAGGAACAACTGCCCTTTAACTCTGTTGGGCCAACAAACAGGTGCCCTCTAACTGAGGCCCAATCTACTAAAGCCAGCTCAGAAAAGCCCGGCCCAAGGAAAGAGACCATAAAAACCCCTAGACAGCTGCCCCTCCTCAGCTATCCAGGCAGGACCTCCTCTGTCCATGCAGAGGTTTTGTCCGTCCTCTCTGTAAAATCTCCCTTGCTCTCTTTTGCCTTTGCTATCTATGCATTTATTCCTTGGTCCGTGGACCCGGAAGTCCTGCGCCCAGCACCTGAGGAGAGTTCCAGCCTCAAAAGGACGATTGAGGCAGCAGCACAGAGTGGCTGAAGGATCTTTGGCCTGGCCTTAGAGAGCCTGGAGTCTGGCCCTGCCCCTGAGTGGCTGTCTCCTGGGAGGCCGGAGTGTGGCCTAGTGCATGACAAGCATCCTGCCAGCTCCAAGCCAGTGTAGGGGCATTTCCAGGTCTGGATGGAGGCTTGGAGTTCAGCTTGTATCACAGGCCGGACAGCTTGGGGTGGGGAGGGACTCATCTAGGGCTGCCCCCAGAGCTGAGAGTTGGGACCTCCTCAGGGCCTGTAGGCCACAACCCTTGGGGCTGCTCTCTGGAAGAAGCCTCTTTGGCCTTGGGTAATTAGGCCCTCTGGATGGGTCTAAGCTAGGCTTCCACAGCTGAAAACTAATAGCAGTGGTAGGATTTCCACCTGCTTTCACTATCACTTTGAAGCCTCACAATAACCCCCCAAGGTAGCATTATCCCCATTTGAGAGAGAGGGAAGCAAAAACAAAACAAAACAAAACAAAACTCACAGACTCAGAACTGTTAAGCCACTTGCCAAAGGTCACACAGTGAATGTAGGAACTGGAATTCAAAGTTAAGTGTGTGGAACTCCAAATTTGAGTCCCTCATGATGCTCCTATGTCCTAGAGTGGATTTTAGAAGGGCCTGGCACGTGGCTTTCATGCAGTCTGGAATGCGACTTGTCCCCATGGCCAGAGGGTGAGGGCATGTCTGCAGAGTGCAGGAGGCCACGAGGAACCTGGTAGGGTTCTCAAGTCACCCTTTCTGAGCTGCTCAACACCATCCAGTGGGTGCTGAACAGGGCCCAGCAAACACATTGTTGGGGGCAGGGTTAGGCTGGGGCCAAGATTTGCTTAGCTCAGAGGGTGGCACAGCCCTGGATGAGCATGTCCTGGATGGGGATGGTGGCTCTGCCACTCTACAGCTTCCAGGAAGTGACCCTCAGACCCCAGGAGCTCTTCTTCCTAAGGTGCTGTACAAATGTAGCCGATGGACGTGTGGAAGGCCTGGCGCCCATGGAGTGAGCGAGAGACTACTCCAGCCCCATTCCATCCTTGCCCCCGGGCCACAGCCGATGGGGGCCTCACAACCGTTAAAATGAAGAGACTGTCCTGTGGCACTGGGCACAAACTGCCAGAGTTTTGGTGGGCATACTGGTTGATAAAACAAAGTGAACATAGGAAAAGCAGCAAGTGTGTCAGGGCCAGGCCTTGATTCTCAGACTCCCTGCAGGAGCACCGAGATAGGGAACAGCAGCCAGAGAAGAGGACAGTGGCAGTGGCCAGAGACTGAGGCCTTGCAGTCTGACCCACTGGTGGGGCTGCAGCTCACTCTTTGGCTCTTTGGTCACCCAGGAAGCCCATCTTGGGGACAACCAGTCCCTAGACCCTGGGCTCCAAAGGAGACTTGTCCCAAGTGAGGAGATGGAATCAGGCAGGTCAGACAGGAGTGGCAGCCGGCTGTCCTGGGGAGGCACCCCAGGGAAGCACCCTGCAGACTGGGGTGGGGGCGGCCAGGACCTCAGAGTCGAGGGGGCACTGGAAGGCTTGTCTTTCTGTTTTATACCACCCATCTCATCAGGCCAGCAGCCACAGCACCCTGGCATCCCATCCTGCGTCATCTCCAAAGCTAAGCAGGGCCGACCTGGTTAGTCCTTGCATAGGAAGCCACCTGGGAATACCAGGTGTTGCAGGCTAGGGAGAAGGACATGGCAGCCCACTCCCAAAACAATCTGCCATTGAAAACCCTATGAGTAGCAGAGAAGCACTGACAATAGGGCCAGGCATGAACACAGTGTTGGGGAGTGTTTCATTCTGTTTTACATGGGATCACTATTAGTTGGACCGGACTCAATGGCACCTAACAACAACAACAACAATCAGAGCAATGTGTTAATGACCCAAGCTAGGATTGGTCCAATTCCAGCCTAACCAGGAGAAATAGGTGACTTAGCACTAGTGAGGCCCAGAGAAGTAGCATCATGTATCCAAGTTACACAGCAAAACCGGGACCTGAATTTAGAAGAGGAAATGCTTCATCCCCCATCCCTGCCGATAGCTCTCAGGCAGTTCCCCAAAGCCACATGTACAATTGCATCTTCCCAGATAAGCTACACCTGGGAGGGGAACAGCAGAGGCCCGCCTCTCTCCTCCACACCTGTGTGCCGGCCCCTCCTGCAATATTCATCTGGCTCTATCAATGTTTCATCTGTTTTCTATTCCACATTACCCCTGTTACTGGCTTCTCACATTTGAGCTTGGGAGAATGAAAAATAGATGTGCTTATTCTACCTGCCCTGGCGCTTTTGCCCAGGTTTGGGACTTAACAGGAAGCAAGCTTGTTCAAATATTCTTCCAATCATCCAATTCCCTGGCTCCGCAGCACCTCTTGGCCAGCTGGGCTCAGTAAAGGATGCTCAATGTACCTCGTTTCTGAGGGCAGCTTTTGTTTTCCAAGCGTGCATGCTTCTGTACGGTGTGCATTTCAGACAGGCAGGAGGAGCCACTTTTGACCCTTGGGGCTCAGAGATACTAACCTACATGTACCCAAAGCCACCCAAGAAATGGTCAGTGATGGGAAGGGGCAGGAGTTGGCCCTGATGGTTGTGGTTCCCCTAACCTCTTAGCTTGGAGTGCCCATCTTCTCTTGCCTCTCCACCAGCATCCCCCCAAAACTGTACAATCATCACATGTCAACTAAAAATAAACCAGAAATCAAGTACACCACTCTTATCTAATCCCAAGGAATCTGCCCCCAATACTAAAGCTCTTTCCATCAATGCAGCTCCACCTGCGTTTCATTGACAGGGGCACTGGCCTTCTGCATCTCTGGAGATTCGGGAACACTAGTTCTCATCATGTGGGCTGCACGCTGGCAATATTGCTGCCACCTGGGAACACATTTGGAAGCAAATTCTCTAGTTCCAGCCCAGGCCTAATGAATCTGGGAATCAGCAATCATGTCTTAACAAGCCTCCAGGTGATTCTAATGTAAGCTGAGGGGTTGAGAACAGCTGATCTAGAAGGCCGCAGGAGCAGGTCTCTATAAAAACCTTCCCGTGGAGCCTCTTGTAGGCTGCTGGCTTCCTGCTACCTGCCTTTGGGGATGCCCGCCTGCCCGCCTGCCCGCCTGCCCGCCTGCCCGCCTGCCCGCCTGCCCGCCTGCCCGCCTGCCCGCCTGCCCGCCTGCCCGCCTGCCCGCCTGCCCCCAGCAAGTCTCAAGTGACTGGCAGAGGTGATCCATGTCTGAGTGAGTCTCCTGTCCATGAAAGAGTTGATGAAATATGGAAGGGGCCCTGCCTGGCTGGGTCTGGAGAGGACTTTGGTTTCAGGAGAGCCACTGCCCCAGACTATCTGCTTGCCAATGACTGATGGGTGTGAGGGTCTGAACAAGGGCTCTGTCCACCAGGTCTGGTGTCCTCTCACCCCGACAGGGGCTGGGCCTACCTCCCTGAGTGATGGCCATGCTCGGGGCATGGGTAAAGCAATTGGCTTGGGGACCCAGGGGTCTCTCGGGCCCGCCTGCCCTCAGCATGAGGTTATTTGGGGGCCAGGGTTGAGGGAGGCTGTCTGGATACAGGCCCTAAGGGAGTGTGGATTCTGGTGGGAGGGGGGTCCCAGGAGACCCTGCTGGGGGTAGAGGGGTGACAGGCACCAAGCTAAATGGCTATCTGGGGTGTGAGGTCTTGGAGGAGGAAGGAGGAGCCAGAGTTCAGGCAGCCTCTGGCTTAGGCTAAGGGAAGAACCTGCTGTTAACCACCAAGTGTCACTGGAACAGAAGCTGGGGGTGGGGGGTGGGGGAGAGACTGTGTGCTGCCTCTGCTCTGGGTACCTGGGCCTGTTGGGCTCCTGGGCTGGAAGGCTGCCTGGGGAAAACAGCGCTGGCCTTAGGCCAAGCTCCTGAAGCCAAGCTCCTAGGCCTTGCCTTTCAGCTCCTAGGCTGCCCTCTAACCACCCCAGGTGTCAGGGCAATGTCACAGGCAGGGCCCCCAGAGAGGCCACTACTAGCCCTGGCTCACATGCCCTTTGGGTCTGGCTGTTGGAACCAAAGGTTTTCTTGGAGTGCGGGGTCCGTAAGTGGTGGCTTGGCTGGTTGGGGAGCTGGCTGTCAGAGGCTGTGAAATCCCTGCTGCCAGCCTCTGCATCCCCTGAACCCTTGGGGCCGTCATGTAGACTCAACTCTGCTGTCAGAGCCTGGCTTGTCCGGTGGCTCGGGAGAGAGGTCCTAACCAGAAGCTCAGAGCCCTCGTGTGGGCAGCGTGAGGTGGGAGCACGTTTGCTACGTCATCTGGTCTGGGGCTTGTTCGCTGAGATATGGGTTACTGCCCTGCAGTGTCTGGGGGTTAGGGGGAGGCTGGAGCCCAGCCCTTGAAGGGCTCACTGGGCTCAGTCAGGATGGTTGCCAGGGAGGGTGCCCAGGTGCTGGGGAGTTGGCTAATCATGGCTTGTCATAGGCCTTCCTAGGGCAGGGGATCCTGAGACAGGAAGGGATAGGAACTTAGCCTCAAAGGCCCTAGGCCAGCAGGGCAGGTGCCTGTGAGGAGGCAAGGTCACACACTGGCCGGAGGCTGGGGAGGGCAGCTACAGGGGGCCTCGGGGCACTGAGCAGGGAAGAGGTGGGGAGTGAAGGTTCTCCCTTGCAGGAGCAGAGGGGACCAAGGCTGGGCTATGGCAGAGACATGGTTGAGGCCAAGGGGAGGAGGCTGGAGTCTGCCCATAACAAGGGCAAGGGCAGAATGGGTGGGCCCAATTACTATGAGGGTTCTGAGCGAGGGTGGCACTGTGTTAAGTGCAGGCAACTGGGTAAACAGTACTGGGTGTCCATAAGGTTCCCATTCCCACTGGGTGTGGCACCTTCCTGGGGCTGCCCAGGCCCTGCCAGTCCTCCGCCCTGCACATAGGGCTTCCCGGCCTATGCCACACGGCTCCAGGAAGCCACGGTTCTCTTGCCTTGGTCCAGGATGGGCCCCTCTGAGCATCCTACTGCTGTGGTGGGTTCTGTCTCCTTGCTCCCTTGGGAGGTGATGTCCTCAGGCTGGGGTGACTCTCTGTATCCCAAGAGCAACCTCCTTCAGCTCTTCTCTAGAAGGCTGCCTCCCCTAGAGGACTTGGGCTCGACCTTCTCCCAGGGCTGCTGATCTTGCCAGTGTCCTATCCTCCAGCTTCTGACCCCAGATTTATGAGGAAGGGTAGGATATTCACCCCAACACATCTAGCATGTGGAGGTTTTCCTCATCTCTGGGCCTTCGTGCTCTCCAGGGTCCTTTCAGACGCATCTCCCCTCTATCCAAAGTTCTCCTTGTCTTGGCTGGCTTTCTCCTAGCACCTCTGCCCCTCCTCCTGGGAGTGTTGGTCAATCCTGACTTCAGTACTCTTGCTCCTTAATCTGGTCAATTTTCCTATGGTTACTGTAGCCTGTATCTGAGCAACTTTCATGCCCAACTTAATGTTGCTTTTAATTTTAATCGTCTTTGTCCTCCAGAATTTGGCCTGGTCAGTGAGCTTGAATTATGCTGATATCTGAGTTTAGCTTGAGCTTGTTTTCACTGGTGGCATTGACTACTGTGCGGCGATCCTCATGTGGGAGGACCAGACTTCAGTGCTTGAAGGACTCTCTCCAGAGAACAGGTGTGGAGAGATGAGTCCTGGGAAATAGGAGGGTTGAACTTATTTCTTGGCAGGGCCAGAGTTTCAGTATCAATATAGCTCTCCAGACCTAAGAGGGCAGGAAGAGGGAGGAGCTTAAGGAATTACTCATCAAGTCCTCACTTGTTCCTTGGCTTGGCTTTCTGCCTGGTCCTGATTGTCCTCCTAAAGACACCTGGCCGGGAAGTTCTGTGAGACTCGGCTTCCCAGAGAGAAAGCGTGTCTATCTAGAGTTCCCAATGAGAGACGGAGTCCGAGGTCGACGCAAACGCACAGGATTTATTGTTCCGTCGCGACGGGGTCTACCAAGCTCTTTCAAACTGGAGACCCCGAAATGCGAAAGCGAGGGTCTTTTATACGCATACAGAAGCAGAATTAGCAGGTTAATAGTGTGGCGCTCGTGAAGGGGGCCTTTAATTGGTTAATAGTGTGGCACTCTACCAACTGAGCTAAATCCTAGCCTCATTCAACTTAGTCTGATCTATAAAATGGCTGCTCTATGGCTAAGCTGGGACCTTCAGCTCAAGTTTCTGCAGGTATGAAGCAGGCCCTGTCCCAATGTCTTCGGGGACAAGGAGGGTAGGCTTCATATCTTCCTTCCAGTTCTATCTCTAGCCTTGATCTTGGGAGGGATCTAATCGCTGTGGTTGGGTTCTTCTGAGCTAGAACCAGTTCTAATTTTTTTTCCTCCCTTCATTAATAGATACTGATGGGATACAAAATAAAGCATTGGCTTTTTCCATTATGCAACTATTATATCACTCTTGGTTATACTTCTGGGGCTGGGACTTAGCTAAGTTGGTAGAGCACCACTTTACAGTCTGAGGTAATGAGTTTGACTCCCAGACTGCAAAAATGGGAGAAGGATGTGGCAATCCACTGCCAAGGCTATCTTGAAACAGCCATTAAACCACATGAGGGTTGCTATGATTCGGACACGACAGCACCTACTAACCAACCCCATCCCATTTTGCATAATCTTCACTTCCCCTTGCTAGTTCCCTCCCTCTATAGTCCTTTCTTTGCTAAGCTTAATTATGCATCTTTATATCTACTTGTGTATAGGATTTTTAAAGATTATCTCACATGGGTGAACATATGGTATTTCTTTTTGAGCTTATTTGATCACTTAAGATGCTCTCCACATTCTCCAATTCCATCTTGCTGCAAATGACATTTCATTTTTATTGCTGAATAGTATTCCACTGTGTATGCATCATAATTATCCATTCTTATGAGCACCTTGGTTCCATATCTTTCCTATTGTGAAAAAGTGCTCCATTGAATAGAGATGCAGGTGTCTGTGGTATGCTGACTTGTCTTCCTTTGGGTCTATTTCCAGTAGTGGTACAGCTGGGTCATAATGGCACTTCTATTAGCTTTCTAAAGGCTCTCCATATTCTCAAAGTGGTTGAACCAATTTATACAGTCCCAACAGTGTAAGGGTTCCTATTCCTCCACATCCTCACCAGCATTTATTTTGTTCTTGGCCATTCTTACCAGATCTAATATTGCCTCAAGGGCTTGATGCAGAAAAGAATTGGTAGACAATGATTTGTGCTGGATTTTTGGTAATCGGTGGAAGAAAGTAATCTTAGTCGGCTAGGTGAGCCACTGTGACATTGCTAAATGGACACTGCTGCTCTGAACTGGCCTTTTCTGTTCCTGGGCAGTCCTTGCTTTCCCTGCTTCACTGCAAGGCCATCTGGCCAGCCTGGAAATCTCTTGACCAGCACTTTCCAAACTTTGGTCTTCCTTTTCAGTCTCTATGCTAAGCTGTTGATCCCAGAAGTTCCTGCTCAATTCAAAGGTCTGTTACCTAAGCATGAAAGAGCAGGTTCCAACCTTGATTCTTATCTTGAAACCCCAAGAATGAGATTTGCTACAGCTTGAGCACAGTGCAGTGGAGAATGCCAGGAGTAGCTCGGATTGTCAGGTTGACCCGCAGCTTAAGCCAGTAGTTCCCAAACTTACCACAGAAACACCTGAGCCAAGCACTGTAATCGCAGCCCTAGATTTACTTATGTAGGAACTCTTGTCATTCCAAAACCCCACATCCTCGCTATTAATCCTCTATCAGATGTGTGGATGGTGAGGACTTTCCTCCCATTCTGTGGGTTATCTTTACGGTTAATTTTTGCCTTTGCAGTGCAAAAGCTTTCTAACCTGATGTAACACACTTTAATGCTTGGTGCTGTTTCCTGCACTATTGGGCTCGTGCTAAGGAAAGACTTACCTGTGCCCACATACTGAAGTGTATTGTCTAGTTCTTTCTAATACTGTTTCTGGTTTTCTACTGATCTGATTCAGTTTGAATTTCTTTGTCAGAGTGAAAGGTATGGGTTTTGATCCATGTGAACATCGCTTCCCCAAAACCATTTCTTCCATTTTATATTTGGCACCAGTGCATATTTTTGGCACTACAGAGTATCAGATGGTGATAGCTGCATGGGTCTATCTGGATTTTGTTGCATTGGTCTTCATAGCTTTTTGTGTGCGCCAGTACCAAGCCGTTCTTGTTACAGTGACCTGGTAGTATGGTTTAAAATCGGATATTATAATGCCTCCAGTACTGGTTTTACTGGCTAACATTGGGGTATCTGGGGTCTGTTTCCAGATAAGTTTCTAGATAGTATTTCTGAAATGCCTCATTGGAATTTTGATGGGGATTGCTTTGAATCTATAGAGTGCTTTTGTTAATATCTTGGTTATTCCATGAGCAAGGGAGATCTCAATCTTCTAGTACCTCCCTGAATTTCAATGTTTTAAATTTATAATTAAAGCATTCTTTGGGGTCTTTAATTCCTAGATATTTAATGAAGGTTATTATAAATGGCATTTCTTTTGTTGGTATATAGACATGCTACTGTTTGGGGTTTTTGTATCCCACCACTTTACTGAAGGAACTTATTAGATTTGAAGTTCTCACCAAGTTTACGTTCTCTTGTATGTCATCTGCAAATAAGGATAGTATTCGCGTGCCTTATTCTACCTATGTCTTCAACCACTATTGAAAAAGTTGCTCTTGCCACTAAACTCATTCCAATCTTAACAAGTACTTTGTTTGCCCCTGTTTAATTTTGGCTGTGGTTTGTCAGAATATCTGAAATGTTCCACCTGTTGCCAATTTCAAGACATGAAGGGTTGAATTTGTCAAAGGCTTTTTTGCATCTTGGGATGTGGTTTTTATCTAAGTCTACTTCAGATACAAAGCTGATTTGACATGGAATAAATCCTACTTGATCATGGTGTATAATCTTGCTATATCCTGCTTGCAAGTATCAATTTTTGCCTCTGTTAACCAAAGAAATTGTTCCATAGTTCTTGTGCTATCTGGCTTTATCAATGATACTGGATTTGTAGAATGAACTTGGAAGTGTAACACTCGTCTATTCTGTGAAATAGTTTGAGGACAGGAATTCTCTGAAAGTTTGGTAGAATTCAGCTGTGAACTTGTCCAGACCTGGGCTTCTCCTTGAGGCAGGAATAAAGAATATTCCAACAATCTCATTAGTTGTTACAGGTCTACTTAAACTACTTATATCCTTAGTTTTGTAGCTCATAAACGAGGATTGTTTTCCATTTGGAGTCTAGATTCTCAAAGTAATATTCTACTTCATTATCAGTTGTGATAACCCTGATAACCCTTCCTAACTTGTTAGCTAGAGGTTTGAATTCATTCCTTCCAAGGAACCAACTTAGTTTCATTCTTTACAATTTTCATTTTTACTAATCTTGGGATTAACTTGTTCTAATGCTTAGTGTCATGTTTGTTTGAAGTATTTCAAATACTTAAATACAAGCATCCATGACTACAAACTTCCTATAGATCTGCCTTCCATGACAAGGGTTCTGGTAGGTTGTGGCTTCACTTTTGATACTAGAAATTTTTGCTTCCTTTCTAATTTCTTTGATCATCCATCAGTCATTCAAAGATACTTAATCTCCACGTTAAATTTTTGTAGTTTCTTTTGCTATTTCTAACTGCATCGTGCCTTGATAAAATGCAAGGGATAATTTCCATATTGTATTGAGGTTGGTTTTTGTGGACTAATTTTGGAGAATTCCATACAATAAGTATGTATTCTGCATCTGGATAAAATATTTCATGTTAGGTCGAGTTGGTCTATGGTATTTAAATCCAGAGTTTGTTCCTTAATTTAGGTGATCTCTTGAAAGTGGGGTGTTAAAATGCCCCACTGGGCTCATAAACTCCTTTAGAGTCAATGCTTATGTAATGAGGTGTCTGTGTCTGGTGCCTATGTTTAAGATGGGTTTTTCCTTTTTTTAGTCCCAAATTAGAAGGAGCAATCAGTATAGCTATTTCTGCTTTTGTTCCCCATGCTTGCTTTCCATTCTCACTTTGAGAATCCTTTTAAGATCTCTGAAGATGGTAAACTGTCAAATCCAATGTCTTAATACAGTCAGCTAATCTATGTCACTTGAGTTCAGATCATCAATGTTTAGGGTGACTGAGTAGATGTTTAGACTTGTGGTGGCTGTTGGCTTGGATGTTGGACCCTTAATTTCTTTCCTGTTCATATTAGGTTTGCCAGCTTAAGTTCCTGGACCTTTCTGTAATCTTGTGTTTAGGTCTGTCTTCGTTGCATAAAACTGAGTATCCTCTGAAGTACTAGTTTGGCCATAAATTGAGTTTGCTTTGTCTTGGAAAGTCTTTCTCCTACTTTTAGATAACTGTCAATCAAGACTCTTATATCCAGTGAAGCTATCTGCTTTTAAGACTCAGATTTCATTCCAAGCTTTTCTAGCTTAGTTACTGTGGAGACATCTGAGGTTACCCTAATAGAATTACCTTTAAGTTGGGATTTTTCTTACTCAACTCCTGGGTGCCAGAAAGAACAGATTAGAAACACATGCCTAGTGGGACTAGGGCCCAGGGTCCAGGCCAGATCAATTAAAACCTGTAGGTTTTTACTAGGTGCTTCTGGGTCAGATTGGCATCTGTGCCTAAAGATTGGAAAGGAGATCTTCCCCTAAATCGGCCCAAAGCATAGTTTTTTCCCCTGAATGAGACTAGGTCTCATTTGGTAGCCCAGGATGGCCTAGCTAGCCTTGAACTTGGGTCCATCCTCCTGCCTTAGTCTCCTGAGTGCTAGTATTGGACACATGCCACCATGCCTAGCCAAAGCATAGCTTTCTCTTCAAGAAAGACTAGAAGTCTTAAGTGGCATGGATGGGGGCATTTGTACAAGGCACAGGATCTGTCACAAGTCCCTTCTGGGATTGTTACACTGGGGACTAGTCCTCAGAACCCTGACTGTCCTTGACCTTCTTCCTCCTGAAGTATTAAAGGTAAAACTTAAGTGTCTTGAACTCCAGCATGGCAGCATGCCCACAAGGGACTAAATACTGAGTTTAGTCCTGAAGTTTTCTAGTTCTCTAAGTCTCTTCCTCAAATCATTAACACTAACTTCCAGTTCTGGACACAGTGGCATGTGCCTGTAATACCATCAACTCGGAGGTAGAGGCTGGATTGCAAGTTCAAAGCCAGGGGCAGCCTAAGTAACTCTGCTTAATTTAGCGAGATCCTATCAAAGTTATTAAAGTAAAAAATGGGGTGGATATATGGCTCAGTGGCACAGCACTTGGAAAAATGAAGCCCTGGGTTCAGTACCCAGTACAAAAGATTGCCACTTAAAATCTGATCACAGTGAACCTAAGATCTCTTTGACAAGGGAAATTCTGGCTTGAAGTAAACACCGTGCTGACTCGGGATGGGAACCTAGGTTTAAGGCCACCATTGAGTCACTTGGCGCTTGACCACCTAGGCTTGCTGTGCTTTGACAAGGAGCTTGGGGTATTGTGAGGTGCCCAGGGCCAGCTTGGACAGGTGGGGCTGGAGGCCATCCTGGGAGGGTACCAGGTTACCAAGGTAACCTGAGTCACCTTGTAGAAACTAGTTGAGGCCTCCCCAATTCCCCTTGCAGAGGTGACTAGTTTCTTAGAATATGCCTCTGTATCTTCTTACAAAAGAGCAGGGTAGACCTCTGGATTCTAATGGTTCCCTGCTGTCAGGAATTTAGGTCATCGGGACATGGTACGTCTGGCAGTATCACTGGGGTTCTGGGGGATTGTTCTGTCAAAATTCCTGTTAAGTGTCTTTCAGCTACCACTGACTCTAGTGGCTTTTGCTGCAGGTGGGCTGACCTTTGTGGAGTGTTTGTGTGTCTCAAGGCAAGAACATGCTGCAACCATGAGATCAGGAGCCTGGATTCCTCCTCCCCCTTCCTAAGAAAAGGAAAAGCTGTTAGGAAAAACACTGACCTAAGGCTTAGCAGGAAAAATAGTGCTGCTTCCCAAGTATAAGAAAGGCAGGAATACATAGAAAAAGAAGGCTCATAGAGCTGTCTCTGGCCATGGATGTGGATGTTTTGGAGGACATTCTAATAAGTAGCCCAGGTCACTCTCTCTAGGCAGCTTTGTCGGGACTGGCCTAGTGGAAGGGCTATCTCTGGCCCTTGGAATTGGATAGGAACATTTTCACCTGCCATTGTCAGTGTGGAGACTCCTGTCTAAAAGTTCCATAACTTCTATGACTTGGATAAAAATCTTACTGGATGGGGTACCAGGTCTTCCTTGGTCCTGGAATGTAGTCCTTAATGCTGAGTTTTTTGGCTCCAAGGACTGAGGCCATACAAGAAAGTGAAAGCTTTTAGAAATTGGGAAAAGTGAAAGGGGAAGGAAAAGCGAAAGTAAAGGCAACAAGAAATAGAACCTCTGAGTTACAGGCCAGGGGGCTGGAAAGTTGGAAACTTCTGGAGACTGGCTAGGGATGTACATAGTATCTGAGATGGCATTGGCCGTTGGATGGCATTGGGACTCTACCTGATGACACTTGTGACTGGGACTTTCAAACCTGGCTGTCCTTTGCTGGTTGGCTCTGGTGCACATTTCTTCTGCACAGGTCCCTAGGGACACTGCATCTGTGTTCTAACCAATCTCTCCAGTATGGTATATCCAAAGGCATTATAAGCAACTGAAGGAAAAATGTCTCTAATGTGGTGAAAGGGCTGGGGTTTAGCTCAGTTGGTAGAGCACTGCTCTGCAGTCTGAGGTCCTGGGTTCAATTTCCAGCACCACAAAAATGACAGAAGGATGTAGCAATCTACTCCCCAGGTAATCCCGAAACAATCAGCCATTAAACCCTATAAGAGTTGCTATGAGTCAGACATGACTTGACAGCACCCAACAATGATGGAAAGTTCTAAGACAGTTGATGTTGTTTCTTGTATCTGACTTCTTCTGGGATCATCTTCTTGCTAAGATTCTGAGGGTCTCTGCTATAGATGATGCATCTTGCTGTTATTTCTGAAGAGTTGTCAATTGCCTTCAAGTGAAGTCTGACTCACAGCGACCCTATGAACAGAACGAAATTCTCCCCAACTCAGCCAGGCACACTATTTGTGTAAGCCATTGCTGTAGCCATTGTCAATCCATCTAAGCGTCGTCCTCTCTACTGACCTGCTACTCTCCCAAACATGTGCTTTTCTAGGGATTGGTCCCTCTTAACATGTCTAAAATACAAAAGATGCAGTTTAGACATCCTTCCAGTTTAGACATCCTTCCAAGGAGCACTACGGTTGCACTTGTAGGAAAGATGTGTTTCTTCCTGGCAGTCCATGGTATATTCAATGTTCATCTCCAGCACCGTAATTCAAAAGCATCAGTTGTCTCCCTTCACTGAGCTTTCAGTCACATTTTGTGACTAAATACCATGGTATGAATCTGGCATGCCTTTGTCTTCAATGATATCTTTATTTTTCAAAATCCTTCAAGTGTTGAGTGGTTAAACCATTTCACTTTGCAGCATATTGACAATATCATTTCAGTCATATTTAAGATGGTAAACTTCCCATATTGCTTGTGCTAGATGTCATCGAGTTCTGTTTCGATGCACTTGAGGCTGTCATCGTCTAGCAAACCAGAACGTGGGGATAGTGTCTGAGGTGTTGTAGGATCTGGTGCTAGTCTGTTATGGGGCAGTGGCTCCTGGTTCCTCGTAGTTCAGGTCATGGCAGAGGTGTCAGCTCCCATGGCAGACAAGTAAGGTTGTGGTAATGGGGCTGGAAGCTAGCTTGAGGTCTGTTCTCCAAATACGTATAGGTGTAGACTTCTCTTCCTATTTCTGCTTAAAGCCTAGGTTAGTTTCTACTCCTGATTCTGTTGCTCTTAAAGCCTACACTAAGTGTACCATCCAAGTTCAAAAACTATATAAAGTCCTAGTCCTTAAAACCGCTGCTACTCCTAAAAGTACTGTGATCCCTTGATCACTCTCTTGATGGCTCAGGCAAACATAAGATTCTCATTTCCTTGCTTATCGGAGGTTGGCATCTGTCAATCATCTGAGACATTTCCAGAGTAATTTCTCCAGTTCCAAATAGATCATGGAAACTGATCTAATCTATTGGAAGTACTCGTTAGGGTGCATGTTATTTGTTTAACTTGAGTACTTGACTTCAGAAGTATTGATGAGTAGGATTTGAGTAGGATTTGGTATACTCCATTGTACTGATAAATGAATGAATACAACTTTTTCAGACAGTCTAAGTTGCCCAGGCTGGCCTTGAACTCGTGGTCTTTCCGCCTCTGCCTCTCAAGTGCTAGTATTACGAATGTGTACCACCATGCCCAGATATAAATGCAACCTTATAGTTTACCACTGGGGATTTTACCTTTCCCTAGTTAAAAGGCAAACAAGTTATGTCTCTAATGAATTGTTTTACACTAGGCAACACAATTCATGGAAACGTACACATAGTACAGTATGACACATTCACTTGGAGTGCATTCAAAGAGGTTGGGGCAAGAGTTTTTAAAGCCAAACAGGACAATTACATCAAATACCTTAGTCTTTGGCCACAAGGATTAATAACATAGGACATGTCTAAAGCAGAAGTATCTTGGTTGTGGTGGCCTTTGTGCAAGGCTGGGCTTCTGGAGGAAGCTTGATTTCCTATCGGGAAGTCCTGGGTGAGAACCTTCCTTGATAAACTCCCAGCATCAGGATTGACACACCCAACTCCATCTTGATACAGCTGTCAGAGGCCAGGCTGTTATAGGTGTATCTTTCCCAGTTAGGACAACTGGGCCTGGCTGAAGGACATGGCTGCTAGCCTAGCAGGCTATGCACCATGTCTCTGGACCATGAGGAGCTTTGTAGAGGCAGCCTTAGATGCCTCCACACAAAGGTTATTGCAGTGGGGCCTCATATTCATAGAGGGTTCTATGGTTTGAGTTGTCTTTTTAGGGAGGCATTGTTTAGGGGAAGGTGATTTTAATTTCTTACTACGGAGCCTTCCTGAACTTGGTGTTTCTATCATGTAGGGTTCAGAATCCTTTGCCTTGGTTTTTCGAGGATAATAATTGGATGATCTACAGTTATTACAAAGTTCTGGATTGTATCCTGTGGCCACAGTTGCGGCTTGACAGTAGACCATTGCTGAGCTCTGATCCTATAGCTGGTAGACCTTGGACCTAGATTGCTCCATTCTTCCTGCTGTTCAGTGCCAAAGCTGCATGAGTGAAGACCTGACTGCCACATGTGGAGTTGGATGCTATATGAGTGCTGGTCATGTCTGATTTTGACCACATTGGTCCTACAGTTGGGAAGGGAGGGCAATTGCTGCTGTAAGCCTGACTGTGCTACACTAGAAGCTGATCCTGGAATAACAGCTTCTCAGTCATTCTGAAGCTGTTGCGGTGGCTGATATCCCCAACCTTTCTGCTCTTTGCCAGTTCTGCTGCTTCTCTCCCTATACATCACATAGTGCAGAGCAAAGGGCATGGCATGCGGCTTTCCTCCATCTCAGACTAGGCCCTCTTAAAGTTCTGTGCAGATGTAGCAAGATGAGATGGTGGCTATTCTAGAGCTGGAAGAAAGTTTACTACCTGTGTTTGACATTCCAATGTATAAGTTGGTTCCAGTCTAATACCTTGGACTAGAGTCACCAGGAACCTCAACCCCAGACCCCATGTCTCCTGAGAATAGTATCTAGATCTACCCACTAGAACATCTTGGGCGTAAGATGTCTTCCCAGTGGTGTCATTGGAAGATGGCAGCTGGGTATTCTGGTCTTAAAAAAGCCTTAGATGGGGAACTCATGCAGTTTCCTGGTAGCAAACATTCTGTCTCCAGGTGGTAGCCTGGCTCTTTCTTTGGAACCCATCAATGATACATGTGACAATGCATTTAATTGGCCAGTTTCTCCCTGGTTGTAAAATCCGGGTAGAGGGTCTCTGCTGGTCAAATGAAGTATCTGCAAGTCATCCTTCGTTAAGTCTGTCGTCATTTTCCTTCTCCTTAAACTTTTTATCTGTAGCTGAAGATCCTTGAAGACATGTCTCTTCTCCATGGCTTGAGTGTGGAAATAATCTTTGTGGCTATAAATACGTTTAATCTATGGATTGATCAGATAAGTAGATTTCATTATCTTCCTAAGTCACGAATGTCATGAGTATCAAGTCAAACATGAGGTTTCTGCGGAGAAAGGCCGATCAATTGGCTTCTTGTAACTACTTAATGACTGAAAATATAAGTTACGTGCCTTGTTCCCCTACTTGGCCTGCCAGCTCTCAAGTGAGCTAATCTGAGCAGTCCATGGTAGCTAACTCCTGAAATCAGCACCTACATTTAAAATAGTAGTGAATAAATTGGCAGGGGCTATGATGGGTACCTCCGTTGCCTGCCCCTCTGTCATGCAATAACATCTATTTTAGCAGTACTTTGGGGGGGGGGTTGATCTCAGGGCCTTGCACATACTATATAAGTGCTCTATCATTGGGCTGCACCCTCAGCCCACTTGTACTCTAAAAACTGTCAGGATCTTGCTAAGTAACACAGGCTGTCTCTGGCCTCAAACTCGATCCTCTACCTCCACCTGTGGGGTCTTGGATTATAGGGGTGTGCCACTGTGCTTGGCAATGTCTAATGACAATCTCTACTTTGGAAGTTCTTGAAGCTCAGACACTGAGAGGCCACTTCAAGAGCCTACATAGGCCACAGAATTAGGTAATCACATTATAGTTTGGGAACATAACTAATCGTGAGTTAGCCCCTAGTTTCTAGCCCTCAGTCAAATCGGACTATTTGGACTTAAACATGACTACCTACAAGCTGCCTCAGGTTGGGTAAGGTCTTTCTACCATGATTTAAAGAAAATTGGATCATACAAACTGAAATGCATTGCTAACATGAAGCAGACAGGAAGTCTTATGTTCTCCCCCATCTCCTGAAAATCAAGGTCAGCAAGCTTTTTCTATAAAGGGTCAGGCAGTATATGCTTTATTTCTTGGTAAGAAATACAGGGCACATATGGAGAAGTATCTCTGACCAAACTTCCACAAGACATTGATCAAATTCAAAACCTAACTGAACAAATTGTCATACAGACCTACAAATAAGAACTAGCTTCTTTAACTTTGAATCTTAAGGAGTTAACATTTCTGACAAAATGGCAAGTGTTCTTCTGCCAATGATTGTGTACAAGACTGGAGGTGTTTTCACTCCTGGAATTTTTTCAGGCATAAAGGTACTACCACATACTAACCTTGTTAGTGTATCTGTGTGTAAGATGTCCTTCAGTGTGACAAACATTTGGCTAAATGCATGGCTTAGCAGCTACACTCCTGAACCCTATGAGGGCAGTAAGGCCTAGGTACAGCAATAGAAGGGGGCAGAACTTCCATTAAAGAACCTGAAAGTATTGCCTGTATCAATCTTGGTTCCCAGTCACCAGGACAACTATACAACAAGTGATGGTGTGGATGCAGAACAGAAAACCTTACACTGGTAGGGAATATAAAATGGGAAAATTGCTTAAAAGGAAACTATCTAAAATGTGGTCAGCTGCTTTGATCTTAACAACCAGGGCGAGGTTTCTGGATAGCTCTGCCATCCCAAAGGACAGCTACAGCTTGGCTACCAATTAGAAGAGCAACCGCTGGGGCTGCTCAGGTCTGTATCACCCTACATACACTAGGACCTGTCCACGAGTCCTACGACACTTAGAATCTCATGCCCTTCATTCCAATCTTCAGGTTTCCTCTAGTCACTGACAAGGGGAGTTCAAAAATCAATATAATTCTATTTGACACTTCAGACTTTTAATGTCTGTGGGTGGTGCTGTGGGCAACACAACTCAAAGTATAAATGAGCTGAAAATGCAGATAGTATTAATGTGGGGAGTGGGACTTGGTATATTTCATTGTATCACGCAATGAATAGGGCTTGAGACAGCATCTTGCTAAGCTGTGCTAGTGTGGAAGATGACCATTCTCACTGAATGTGCCATCACTTTCCCATACTGTATGTGATGGAAAACTGACTTTCCCTGTTTCTTGTGCTAAATGTAATCAGGTTCTGCCGGCTCGATGCACCTAAAGCATCAACTGGCAAACCAAGATGTGAAGATTGGAGTTCTAAGATCTGGCTGGTTTGTGGAGGAAGCTGTTGCAGTGGCTTTCTGGTTCCCCATGTTCTAGGTTGTGACAGGTGTCAGCTCCCCTGGCAGCCATTCTATGGTGAGATTGTAGCCATTGGGCTAGAAGTTAGCCTGAACTTCAAGTATGTTCTTCAGGTATATGTAAGCCTAGAATTCTATGTCCTACTTCTGCTTGATGCCTGGATTGGTGTTTCTTAAACCCTGATGCCTACCACACTTATCAATGGCTATGTATTCCTAACATGACATCAGGAATCCAGTTTAAAAGTCACTCTGGCAGAATAGAGGAAATACTGGTGGGGATTATGTGTGGTTAAGTCTAAGTTAGGAGGCCAGCTAGTACACTCATCTAGTAATGTGGACAAGGAAGGCAGATGAGTTTAAGACTCAGGTAGCAGAAGTGGCAGGACCAGGTCAGGAAGAGGACAATAGGAAGTCTAAGAATTGAGCAACTTCAACTAAAACACTCAACTATGAGTAGGGAACATCAGAGGAACACAAGTTCGGTTTTCCTGGGATCACTTTGGTCCTGGGCAAGCATGGTCTGCATGTCTCTGCAACATTAGAGACACCCAGCAGGTGACTAGACCCCGGGAGCTAAAGCCTGTGCCCATAAGATGAGGTTACACTCACTAGGGAGGTATGATACCAGCTAACTTCAGAACATACCCATATGTCAAAATGGGGTATGCTGAGGGATCGTGACATTCAATGGCTTGTCAGAAGCACAGGCAATAGCTGCCATGAGACAGGACTGACAAGGCTGTCAAGAGATAGCTTGGAGGTATGTCACATGTTGAAGGCTTAGTAAAGTGGATATATGATGGAAATCTGTTCCACTTACCAAAACTGGTACCTTGGTGTCGAAGCTAGACTGTGAGAACCATGTTGCAATCTGCATCGTTAGGTAAAAATCATGTTTACTAAAGCCAAATTTTACATGAAGGTCCGAACTAAGAACTATGCGTTTATCCTGTCTTCTAAAATACTGTCTTCAGAGCAAGAAAATTATAGAGCTCTGCTCCATCACTTTCTCGTAGAGCCAGGTAATAGCAACATCTTAAACAGGCAACAGCCAGATGGTATACACTTCTGAAAGATCTGGCCACCTACAACATAACTTGAGTAGAAACCTGCAACTGATCTGTTAGAGACAAAGGGATTTGTAAGAAACGTAGGGCAGGGGAACAAAGTTAAACCACAGATGCAGTGAGAATGCTCCATGTGGAGAATTCTGTGGAGCAAATAGCCATGTATCAAAGACTATCAAGGAAAGATGGAGAGCCCTACAGACTAAAAGGCAAGGCTCCAACCGTTGAAGCATTTGGACCTTGTTTTCACCCTGGCTCACATAGAACAATAGTACTGGTAAGATGTAAACTGTTTTTTACTTAAATGTGAGAAGCACTGCCCTTCAGATCTATAGTATGATGAAGGGAATGACTATGCCTCAGGCTTATTCAGGTGCTCCTAAGAGGGTTGCATCTGTATCTTGAACGTGTGCTATGATTCTGACATGGATGTTTCTGAGCTCACTTGTTGGACTCAAGGGAAAAGGATCTTATTGTTGGAAGTGAACTGACCATCAAGGCTACTCAGTAGGTATCTATCTGACTTGGGCCCAGCCTATATTGCCCTCACCCTGACCTGGCTGTGGTTCTGATCTTCTGATAGCAGGTGACTGGACCCCGGGAGCTAAAGCCTGTATCCGTAAGATGGGCTCAGTCACTGACTAGGGAGCTAGTTACCAGGTAACTTCAGAGCCTTCCCATGTTTGAACTTGGGGCCCCTCAGCACACCAACTCTCAATGGCTGGGTAGAAACACAGGCAAAGGTTTACTGACAGGCTTCATGAAGACGCTGTCAAGGGAGAGCTTCTGGACAGGTCCCACACCAAAGGCTTAAGGTGAGTAAAAGGTAGCTCCATTCTACTTCACAAAACTGGTACTTTGGTATTGTCAAACCTGCTGAATTGGTGGCAAGAGAAGCTTGACTTAAGGCATGGGGATGGTGTGTACACAACTCACTTTAGACTTGGTCAAGATGAGTGCACTTGTCTTGATGGCTAATGGGGCCAGTAATTGAGTACAACTAGCCACAAGGCAGAAGGTGGATTTTCAGAATTGTCTTGCACAGTGCTGTGGGTGGAATGTGTAGTAGGTAAATGTTGCACCACTGAGCTATATCCCCAGCCCTTTTGAGACAAGATCTTAGTAGCCCAGGCTGGCCTCAAACTCATGACCTTCCACCTCCATGGTGCTGGGATTATAGGTGTGTGCCATCATGCCTGGTTAGTCCCTTAAGGTAAAGCTCTACAAAAGATGTGGCCAACTAGTCTTTCCATACCATGTACGTGGTCTAAGGCATTGACTGTTGGTCTGTGATGGGAGCTGCTTCTACATTAGGACAAATGAGGTCACCTCAGAATTAAAGATAACCAATACTGTGTTCTCCCCTACCTTCCTGTTTAATGGCCACAAGTTCTTTAGTGCTAAAGAGAAAGTATGGATTGGTTCTGAGGAGAAATCAAGATATGGTAGATTCTAATACTAGATCCAGGAGACCGCATGTTCCATATTTCCAGTGTGTGGGCCTGTGATTCTGACTCGAATGTTTATGAATCCTTTATTCATTTCCCTTGTTGGAGGGAAAAGCAGGATCTTGAGGTGAGCTGAGCATTAATGGTGCTCAGTAGGGCTCTAACATTGGCCCAGCCTTAGTTGACCTCACTTAACCTGGGGGTGGTGCTGATCCTGACAATAAGGGAAGAGGTACAATCCTATGGATTCTTAGATCCCCTTCATTAGGGGCCTTAAAGGACAGGATGTCTAGCAGGTATCTCGTGTCCTAGTCTGTGAGCAGAGAAGGATGAATAGGCCTAATTTTCTCATCTTCATTTCTGACTACTTCAACCATCCATATAAAGATAGCTCCCTAGGACAAGTCCCAAGGGTGAATTCTAGTACAGAAACCAGATTACCTAGTTCATAGACACGTCCCCAAAATGCCCATGAATGCCACAAGTCTTCCTTCCAAGGAAAACCTGGCTACTGGGGCACCTCCTTTTTCCTGCCCACACTGAACTGATGGGTTCTGTCATCTTTGACACACCTACATTATAAACCTCATTTCCAAGTGCCTAGAAGTACATGACATTCATCCCTAGGCAGGCACTGGAAGACTAGCACACCTAAAAATATCTTAGTAGTCACACGTGGGTAACACTCTAAGTTGTCATTGGGCCACAGGCTATAGAATTCACCCTCAACAGTACCTGAAGGTAAGGAAATTGAGAATATGGGATGGCCTCATGTCTTAATTCTTGCACCATCAGAGGAAGAACCTGGGCAAATCTCAGTCAGTACTAGGAAAAAATGTCTGGGGTTGTAACTCTCTCTCTCTAATGGTGTAGAATAGAGTTGTAATGGTGTAAAACGGCTCTTATACCACACCGCAGGTTGAGCCTCTTAACAGTCTAGCCAGGATGGCTCTGGAGATGTGGTTGCCCCTTCAGCTGAATGTACTGAACTGAGAGCAGCAGCTTGGGGTGGCAGGATATCATTGAGAGTTCTGATCACACAGTCCTACACCAGGCTCTCCACAGTGCCTGCCACCTCAGTGAGTCCTGAGCCCTTCCTAGTTCATCTACTGTATCCTGGTCCCTTAGAGCCATGTAATTCAGCTAAATGGTGCTCTGACATCAGCCCAGGTACTTCAAGACTGACTGCATAAATGGAATTAAACTCAATGAGAGGGTATGGTCTCCTGGAGGTCAACCTCCTGAGCATTGAGTCTGGCTGAGGAAATACAGAGCTGCTGGAGGGAGTTGAGATTGGAGAAGTGAAAAATCTCATCTGCCAATTGCATAGTAAATCCTATGGGTACCTTAAGTTTTCTCATCTGGCCCAGGAAAGCAACAAATGGCCAGGACAGACAGGTTTCAACACCTGGATTTGGTCTGGCTTAAATTTTCAAGACCTCTTATACTATAAACAGGCAGTTCCCCCAATGTATCTCCTCAGAGGCAGAATTGCAGTGTTCAGGAGTAAATAAGTATATGTGCTTTAGAGCAAACCTGAGCAAAATGCTGAAAATCTTACATGGTTAAAGAGCAAGCATGGGTGCTAACAGGGAAAAGTATAGCACATATCCAAGGCAAGAATGTGACCCTTGCAAGAGCACTTGAATAGGCCTAACATTAGATGTAGAATAGTAGCCATAGTTCCTTAGCATACTATAAATATCCCAGTATCTCTCGTAAAGATGGACAATACTTCTCACAACCGGCAAGAGGCAAACAGTTTAGGTGTACTATGGTTCTATAGTTGCTATACGAACAAGTATCCAAATAAGGTCCATAGGCTTAAATGGTTGGAGTCTTGCCTTTGGATCTGTAGGGCTCCCATCTCTACTCGCAAGTCTTCAATGTGTGGCTATTTGCACCAAACATCTCCACATGCAAGGTTTTCATCACTGAACCTCTGGTATGACTATCTGCACTTCCTGTGTCTTGTGTAAATCTGTATTTGGCTCTACAAGACCAGATTCAAGTTTCTTTGAGACCAACTTTTAGGTGGCTGTAGACCTTCCAGAAATGTATGTTCTGGCTATTGCTTGTGTGGTTAAGATACTTGAATTACTTGGCTCTACTAGCTTATGAGGTATTATGATCAAGTAGCTTTTTAGCTCTAAAGATCTGAGCTATCAGTTTACTCTTTAAAAACCATAAATGCATATAGTCTCAAGCCTTGACTGAACATGGTTTGGCTTTAGTAAATACAGCTTTACATTATTCAGACTGAAGATAATGTTGCAATCTCTGTACCAGGTCTCTTGACTATTTCATAGCAATGACAATATGGCATTGCAGGTGTTCAAAAGTGAATCCAAAAATTGCTGACACTTACATAGGAACATTTCAAGCAGGTAAATCTGAATTAGTATGGGTCAAGGCTTCCTGGGGTAATTGTAACTGTTGGCTCTTGATTTAAAAACATGCAAGAAATGGAAAAGATTCTTAGAGTGCTGTCAGGCTTGAAGGCAACTTCTTTCTTGGCATTCTTTTAACATATGAAATACCAGAGTTTAAGAATACCAGAACAGATACTTGAGTACCAGGGACATGTTGGCCCTTATTACGGAAGTAATTTCATTTTGGACACAGGCTAGACTGTGTTCTAGATCACTCACCTTAGACATAGTTGTATGCTCAGTTCCCAGAGAAGACTATGTGAAATACTTATAAACCCCACAATCTTTGCCATTTATGAAGACTGAGGATCTAACAGAGGCAGAGCCACAATGTGGAAGAAGGCTGGGTCTCTGAACAGGTGACAGACCCAGCCAGGAGCATAAGACATCTTACAGCAATGTAAGAATATCTTCACTGTCACTGAGGTTGACTTTAAGGCAGACAGTGCTAATCATAATTGGAGTACTGACATGCAGTGCTTTTTTTTCTGACTTTTTCTAAGTTGACTACTTAATCTTAAATGTTTAAATGAGCTATATGGAAGCCTCAAACTAGCTGAATGACTTCAAAGGAAGTCAAGCTCAGCCTTTAGGTTTGGTATACCCAAACTAAACCCTAGAAGACATAATGCTGGCTTGGATATTAAGTCACTTATGAGCCTGTGGCTTTCCCAATGCTTCAAAACCCAATAGTACAGTGACTCCAAACCCAATGCCAATTAAGCAGCTCCTGAGAGCTTTTTCCTTGGAAGAATATAACCTTGATTTTTCAACTGGGTCATGATGGCAATCAGCTGTTTCCTATTGAGGATCTATTCCACCAGACTGTTTCATGACCAGTCTTAGTGGGACTGAGTGCAGTTTGAGGCAATCTTCTGCATTTTTGTATTACAGCTCAAAGCAAATGTTGCTATTGGGACCCTCAAAGTCCAGAGCCCAGGGAGTGCCACATGCTGCTCACCTGTAAACCCATGGCATAAGACACACAGTAAATATAGGAACCCTGAGGCTGGTGGGCCCTGGAGCTGATTAGGGGTCTTTTATTAAGGAACTTGTCCCAAGATCTTTCATGGTGTCTTACAGCTTTTGTAAACTTCAAGTTCTTAAAACAACGTTGAAGGAAAATACATTTCTACATGTAAATGTGGGACATGTCTGGCTGGTAATGATTGGTCATTTTCCTGTGACTGCCTGCCTTTGTCCAGCAGGTAGCCACAAGGGCACACTATGATCACACCTGAAGCATTGGCCGTGTTGCCAGGGGAAGTGTAGGGTCTATGTATGGGACATGCTTATATTAAAGCATTGCTCATGTGCAAGTCAACTTCTGTAGGTAATCTTCTGGCTGTCACTGAGGTCTGCACCCTAGCAGGGAGAAAGCCTCATGCTACCACTTCCTGCCTGGGGTACAGTTTCCTGTGGGGTGCTGAAGGAAGCAGAGATAAAAAGGCTGCCCCTACTTTACATGCTACCATTCTTTCCCATGAGGGTAACACAGCACTTGGGGTTGAAGCAGGTATCGGAAGTACACGAGCCTACTTGAGGGTAGCTGCCTTGGCTTATTTCCTAGAAATATCCTCTTAAATTCCTGTTTCCCCTCCTGTGTGTAGGTCTCGGCAGGAGACTCTGGACATTAGGGAAATCATGTCATTGGGGTTAGACATCTGCTTCTCTGATCTAGACACTCACCTTGCAGTGAGCAAATGCCTGGAGAACCCCCAGGTGCACAATCCTTGCTGGAGGTGTCGGCATCTGAGGGCTTGGGTGGCATTTGAGCTGTGTGCTCTTCAGAAAATGCATCCTGTGCTAGCAAAGACTATTTGCTCTACCCCCAAGCCAAGCTGCTCGGTGATGCTGATGTGTGGCTCAACCCACTATCCCCTTAAGATTCTGTTTCAGCTGCTGAGGCTGAGACCATTTGGGGTCATTGGAGTCTTCTACTGTTTCATCCAGACCTCTTAGCACAGCAAATTGTAGTTTAGTTGGGAGTCAAAGTCCTGCAATCCCAATGCTCGGGAGGCTGAAGCAGGAAGGATCAATGCTAATCTGAGGCCAGCTTGGCCTACAGAGTTCCAGGACTGCTTTTGCTACACAGCAAGGCCTTGTCTCCAAGAGTCATAGCTCATCTCAATGTTGGCCCTTTGGACCTCATCAAACCCTGAGTACAGTATAGACCATATCGGCTTGTGTGCTGAAGTAGAATGTTCGGCTCTGGGCTGTGGAGCTGTAGTGTCAGCATAGTGTTCATGGGCTCTCAATTGCTGTTGCCCAAAATGCTGGGAAACAAGTGGAGGCTGCTTCGGCAGGTGGGGACATACGTTACTGATGGAAGGGGTGGAGATCTTCTGGCAGCCCAAGGAAGAGCAGGCATGAGCCAGGTGTCTGAGACACAATGAGGGGCCCATGCTATTCTCTGCCTCAGTGATAGGGGCCCTGCACAAGCCACCCCAACCTGGTTACCTTATCTAGGCAGAAGGCAGAACCTTAATGCCTAGGAATGGGGCAGCTGCTTGCTTGGGCTTTCTGTCACTGTCACAGGTATTCTTCTGTGATGGGGCAGGGTACTTGGAGCTTCCTTTCTGCTGATCCCTTGCCTCATGCTGTATGTGTGGCCACTTGTGGAACCTTGTCTGCTGGGTTTTGGTCTTTGTTCCTGGCCCTCCTGGTTCTGCTGGGACAGCACACTGTCCTGGGCTCCATAGGGACTGATGTGGCAGCCACCTCCAATGGCCCGGCTTGGGCTATTGGCTGGTGATCTGGACGAGCATAGGCTTAGACACCCCCCCCCCCACCGCCCAGGGAGGATCTGCCTGGGTGGGACTCAACTGAACACGGTTCCTGACTGTCTCCACTGGCATTAGGACCTTCACATCATAAATGGGTTGCCCCCCTTGGTATCTGGGCCTGGTGTAAAATGGGTGTGGTGCCCATTCTTCCCATATGGGTTGATGCATGGGGTAACTGACTTGGACAGTGTTCTGACCATGTGAGACAGTATTGGCTCTGAACATCTGCCTCTAACTTGGTTGCTGCATCTGCTTGAAGGGTGATTGTCCAGTTCTCTGACAAGGGCTTTGGGCAGGAGCCTCTCAGCCCGTGGCCTCTTATTCATGGGGTCGGAGTGCTCCCTGGGAGCTGCCTCCTTCTGTTGGCCTCCATGGGCTGAGGTGAGGGTCCTGAGCAGGTCAGTATGTTCTGACCTGTGGCTGGGCCCATGCTCGGACTACTCGGCACACGTTAGTACTAGCGTTAGCATACACTAGGTATGGGACGTGTGGCCTTGCTGTGTTTTCAGTGTGCAGCTGGGTTTGGCCCAATCTGAAGCAGGGAGACGCTAGGACAGAGTCCCTGGTTTGGTTCTGTTTATGCTTCTCTGCATGGCCTTATGTCCTTCCCTTTGGCCACGATAGCCCCACTCAGGACTGGGCCATGGGCTTCCAGGCTACCTGGTTCTCTCCTGGGTTGCTGGTACTTTGTGTTTTGCTTCTGTTTCACTATCGGCTTCATCTTGTGGGCCTCTCCACTCTTCATGTTAGACTTGACTGCACTGTCCCATTCCCTGGATCAGATTTCTAGCCTCATTGTGGGGTTTGGGATTGTCTTACACCTGAACTTGGACCTTAGGTCCTACCAGTTCCCTCTAGAATATCCATTGTTTCCCCCAGTCCTAAATGTTGCCTGCCTTAGTCAGCTGAATATCTCCAACCCATCTTAGTGCTGGTCGGTGATTCAAACAGCTGATCTCTTGCTGTATGTCTTAGGCACGTGCATGCATGATCTTTAATTGGATCGGATTGTCTGATAGTATATTGGCTAGAAGAATCAAGTTCTAGTTTATAGTTTACACTGGGTTTTTAGTAGTGGTAGAATTGGAATAATTACCCATGGTCTTGTCTCTAATTACAATTCATGATTATAATGGTGATCTGGGAAGCTGCCTGTAGGCCCCCTGTAGGCCCCTATTGTGCTAAATAATGCAGGAATTTGCCCCTGAACTGCCTAGCTGAAACTGGTCATCTAGGAGCCCCCAAGAAGGAAGCAGTGAGATGAGTGTCTAGCTTCAGCCTGTTTATGCTGGGGTCTCTGTGGTTACCTTTTGGTCTTGGGATGTGGGCCTAAGTCATGCTGGGTACTCAGTGCAGCTAATGCCTGGTTTGAGCTGGATTTGATGCCATGTTGGGGGCTTTCTCAGCAAGCCTTCCTAGGACCTGGTGTGAGCACTTTTCTCATTAACTTAAGCATCTTTGTACCTAACGGCTACCAGACTGTGCTAGTCTCATTGATCATACCCTGGATTCTAGAACTGACCTGTCTGAAGCTTATCTTCAGGAGTCTCCTGATCTGTGGCCTCTTATTGGTCCCTCCTACTGAGGTAGCAATTCCCTCAACCAAACAGCAGAGGTAGGTTGGTAGCTACCATGAGATGTGTAGTCAAGGCAGTTTGTAGTCTCCTTGCTGTACCTGGGTTCTAATAACTCTTCCCTAAAACCTTTGCATTTAACCTGATGGCCCTGCATTTAACCTGATGGCCCTTCACCCCTAGTCATGAGGTTCTGATAGTCAGCTGTGCTTGCTGATTTAAAAAGGCACAAACACTTGTGTTTTGTGAATACTTTTAGGCTCTGATACTGAGCAAAGGCATGGTGCCTGAGACCCTAGTACCAGTTTTTACACACCCCTCCCTACCAAAAAACGCTTTATTGTAGGTCAACTGCCATTAGGCACATTCAAATCTGTCTCACCAGTTGGCTCAGCAGTGGAATTCAAGCAGCTTGGGGTAAGGAGAAATAGCGTCTGGTTTTAGTTGGCATTTCCAGTGTTTTTCTGGCCATCCTGCATCTCCTAACAGCACTCATTCCTACTTAAGTTCTGCTTGTCAGTATTGGGTCCCCCAATACTTGAGTTGCTGGTTTGAGCCAATGTTACTCAGCTATTGGAACATCTAGGCACATGGCCAGGCTCTCAAGAATGGGGTCTAAGCGGATTTGAAGTACCTTGTGATGGTTCTTGAAGGTCTCTGGTGCCACACATCTGAAGTACAGTTGCTGTGCAGATGTCCTTGCTGAAATATTACAAGGTTTTGATGACCATTGTGAAAGGCTGTAATTCTGGAAGTTCTGGGGGAGTACCTTCCTCGATGTCACGCCACTTTTTCCCATCAAGGTTGCCACACCCAACATCACTTTGATCCTGAATTTTCAGAGGCCAGGCTATTGGAGTATCTTTCCCACTCATGGCTCATGAGGGCTGGCTGAGGAAGGGCATGTGGCTGCCCACCTAGCAGGCTGTGCATCTCTGGTTCAGGAAGGATCTTTGTGCTGGTCTTCTGATGCCTCCCCACAAAGGCTGCTGCAGTGAGGTCCTTCACATCCAGTGTGTTGGTGGCTTGTTTTAAGGTCTCTTGGTTCTTGTGGGGAGGCATTGTTTGTGATCTAGGGGAATGATTTTGTTTTCCACGGAACCTTCCTGAAGTCTGTTTCCTTGGGTAGGCGGTCTAGAGTACTCTGAGCTTTGAACTGTAGTAGATAACTAGATCTACAGCTATTACTAAATCCTAGGATGACATCCTGTATCCACAGTTCTGGTCCCAGCAGTGGACACTTAGAGCCCTGATCCTACAGCTGGTAGATTTGGAGCCTAGGATCCGGTCCTTGATACATACCTGCCTGAACGGCATGGGTGGAGACCTGACCTCGATGTGCAGTGTTGCATGCTGCCTCCCAGAGCATAGGGCATCTTGACTTTGAACACGTTGGCCCTGCTGCCCTAAGTCTGACTCCAGTGCTTTAGAATCTGACCCTGGGATGGCAGCTCCTCCTGGTCATTCTGACACTGAGCAGGGGCGTTGTTTGTTGTTGTTGTTAGGGTCGCTTTGAGTCAGACTCGACGACACCTATGTACAGCAGATTGAAACACTTGCCGATTCTGTGCCAGGCAAACCATCTTATTTGTTTAAGCCCATTGTTGCAGACACTGTCAATCCATCTGGAGGGTTTTCCTCTTTTGCGTTGACCTGCCACTCTTCCAAACATGTCCTTCTCCAGGGATTGTTCTCTCCTGACTACATGTCCAAAATATGTAAGACGCAGTTTGGCCATTTTTGCTTCCAAGGAGCACTCTGGTTGTACTTCTAGGACAGATCTGTTGGTTCTTTTGGCAGTCCATGGTATATTCAATAGACATCTCCAGCACCACAATTCAAAAGCATCAATTCTCTTTCTGTCTCTCCTGTTCAATGTCCAGCTTTCACAACCATATGATGTGACTGAAAATACCATGGCATGAGTCAGACGCACCTTCGTCTTCAATGTGACATCTTTGCTTTTCAATACTCTAGAGGTCTTTTGCCACAGCTTTTCCTAGAGCAATGAGTCTTTGGATTTCTTGACTGCTGCTTCCACAGGTGTTTATAGAGCCAAGCAAAGCAAAATCTTGGACAACGTCAATCTCCATTTATTGTGAAGTTGCGTGCTGACCCAGTCATAAGGATTTTTGTTTTGTTTAGTCGTAACCCATATTGAAGGCTATGATCTTTGATCTTCATCAGTAAATGTTTTAAATCCTCTTCACTTTCAGAGTGGTGTCATCTGCATAATGCAGGTTGTTAATGAGTCTTCCTCCAATCTTGATGCCACGTTCTTCCTCAAAGTCCAGCTTCAGATTATTTGCTCAGCATATAAATTGAAGAGATAGGGTGAAAGTATACAGCCCTGATGCACACCTTTCTCAACTTCAAACCACTCAGTGTTTCCCTGTTCTATTCGAACTGCCTCCTGGTTCATGTACAGATTTCTCATGAGCACAATTAGGTGTTCTGGTATTTCCATTTTATCCTCAGTGTTATCCATAATTTGTTATGATCCACACAATCAAATGCTTTTGCATAGTCAATAAAACAGATATCCCCAATCATCCTGCTATCCTTGCAACAGCAAGTTAGGATAACGGGCCTTCTGCTCCTGCTGCTTCTCCCTACAATTTGAGACTAACGCAAGAGGAAATGTGTGGCTTGCTGGCTTTCCCCTTGAGACCTGTCCCCCCTCAATACTGTGCAGATGTAGGATGGGAAGATCCACTTGTGTCACTTCGATGCTTGATACTCCAAAGCACAACTTGGTTCCAATCTAATGCTTAGGAAGCCCCTGCCTCTCCAGAGGAGTACTCAGCTCTACCCAGTAGTGTCCTGGGCATAAGAGGTCTGCCCAGCAGTATCGCTGGAAGATTGTGCATAGGTATCCTGATGTGAAAGAAAATGGCCTTAGATGGAGGACTTGGGCAGTTTTCTAGAAGCAAATTCTTTCAGTGTTCCTCTGGCTTTTATCTTGGAACCCATCAATGCACATGAGAATGCATTTGACTTAGTTTTCCTGTGACTGAAAGCAGGGTAAGGATTCTGCTTAAATGACTGCTTAGATATTTGCAAGTCATCTTTTATAAATCTGTCATTTCCCTTTTCCTCTGCATCTTGTTCATGATTATCTGCTTCGGCTGAAGATCTTTGGGAAGGTATGTCCAGGCTCTAGTCCACAGCCTGAGTGCAAATGTCCTTAATGAATCTTCATGAATATGGTTGGCTATAAACTTTACAGATTGAGCCAAAAGAAAATGAACATAATCTTAGTCACCAATGTCAAGTATCAATTCAAAACATGAGGTCTCCTGTAGAAAGCTTAACAGGCTCTTTATAGTTGCTTAGTGACTAAAACTGAGTTGCCCTATGACAATGAGGGAAGAGGTACAATCTTGATTTTTGAGAAGATCCCTTAAGGGGCCTCAGGAAAGGACCACAGGAAGTATTAGTATTATGTGCTAGTATGCTATGAAGAGAAGGCTGAAAAGGCTTAGTTCTGACTTCTTCACAACCTTCCGGACGGGTAACTCTGACATGAGCACCAGGTATCATTTCCCCTCCAAGGCTGCCCTCTGGGGCACCCCCTTTCCTTCTCCCATTCACACTGAACCCATAGTTTGTGTCACCTATGATACACCTATGTCCTAAGTTTCATTTCCAGGTTCCCAGAAAGAAGCAAAACACAATGAACTCAGGCAGGAACATGACTAACTAGTGCACCTAAAATATCTTGCAGAATAATACCCACGTGTGACTAGTCAGTTGCATCTGGGCCTTAGGATGTAGAATTCACCTTCTTGAACAGAATACCTGAAGGTACAAAAATCAAGCTTTTGGGGTGACCTTATGTCCCTTGGCATTTGTGCCATCATAGGAGGGTCATGGACAGATAACTACAGCCCCAAACACTTTTCCTGATGAGTTATCTAAGGGGATAGGATTAAGTCCTTGCTAGAAGCTTAGCCAGGCAGTGTAGCAGCAGGTTCTGCAGGGCAGCCCCGGAGATGCAATTCCCACCTCAGCCGAATGTCAACTGAGGGTAGTGGCTCAGGGTGGGAAGGATGGCACTGATAGGGGATTCCTTGATCATGCAGTTCTAAGACCAGGGGCAGGACCACGTCTGCCACTTGCTATAGCAGAACTGAGAAGGGATCAGGAATGATCTGTTCTATTGCGGTCCCTCATGGCCAAGTACTTCAGCTGACTAGTGCTGGGACATCAGCCAAGATGCTTTGAGTCTCATTTCAAGAGCAGGGTTAAACTGAGAGGGTAGGGTCTCCAAGGGGGTCAGGAAATGGACATTAGTACAGAACTGTTAAGAGATGAGTTTAGAGAAGTGATAAATCGAACTAATTTCCTTTTGGGAAATCTCATCTGATCTACATGTAGTTTAGTACTTGGGGAGGACTTGTGAAGATATCTGGCCCAGGGAAGACTTGTCATCTGGCAAACTCTAGGACAGTCAGGTCCCATCACATACTGAGTTTCGAGTCCTGGATATGGTCTGGCTTAAATTTAAGTCCATAGACTACAGGCAATCAAATATGCATCTTCAGAGAATGAAGAATTGCAGTGTTAGTGTTGGATGCCATCAAGTTGGGTCCAACTCATAGCGATATTATGTACAACAGAGCGAAACACAACATACCACCATGCTAGGCACATCTTTTATGCTTGAGCCCATTGTTGTAGCTGATGGCAGCCAACCATCTTGTAGAAGGTCTTCGTTCATTTTTATTTTTTTTGCTGGCCTACCATTGTTCCAAACATGATGCCTTTATCCAGGGATTGGTCCCTCCTGACACCATGTCCAAAATGTAAGATGCAGTGTAGCCATCCTTGCTTCCTAGGAGCACTCTGGGTGCACTTTTGTAGGACAGATATGTTGTTTTGGCAATCCATGGTATACTCGGCATTTGTCACCAGCACCATAATTCAAAGGCATTCTTTCTCCCTTACATAATGTCTAGATTCCACAGTTCAGCCTAGAGATCGAAGTACAGTGAAAGTACCCAGCCCTGTTGCATACCTTTCCTGAGTTCAAGGAAACACTGGTTTAGAGGACGGCCTCCTGTGTACATGTTATGAGACAAGTGATATGGATAACATTGTGGAGAATGTGAATACCAGAATCTCTTATCCAGTCGAATGCCTTTGCCTGGTCATGGAGTGCTCAGATTTCATCAAATCCATCTGATGTCAGCAATGATGTACCTGGATCTATACCTTCATCTAAATCCAGCCTGATATTCCAGCAGTTGCCTGGCAACACACTGCTGCAGTTGCTTTTGTACATTTTGGTAAATCGTACTTGCATGTGATATTGACCCAACTGAATCTGGAAATTACCGAACAGTACTATCTTCGTGAGCATAGGCATAAATATGGATCTCCTCCAGTTGGCCAGGTTGCTGTCCTCAAAGTTTTCCAATGGGCAACTCCAGGGCTGCATCTTTGAAAAATCAAGTGATATTCTACAAACTTCAGGAGTCTTGCTTAGCCAATGCCTTCAAGGCAGCTTACCCTTCCTTTACCATGGGTTCATGATCATCCACCAACCTTCTTAATAACTCCTTTGTGGAGAGTAAGACTTGGTGTATTGTACTGAGGAATGAATACAAATTTTAGGTGGCATCTTGCTAAGTTGTACAAGTGTGGTAGGTGACTGTTCTCATTGACTATGGCATGTTCCTATACAGCATGTGAGAAAACTGATTTCCTTTGTGCTACATGTAATCAGGTTCTGGCAGCCTGATAAACCTGAAGCTGTCATTTGCTGGCAAACCAGGTTGTGAAGATAGTGTCTATGGAGATATTCTAGGATCTGGCTAGTTTGTTGAAGCAGTGGCTTCCTGGTTTCCCATGTTCTAGGTCGTGGTAGAGATGTAATCTCCCCTGGAGGCCAGATCCTGGGGTGAGATTGTGGCCATCGGGCTAGAGGTTAGCCTAAAGTCTTTTCAGATATGTATAAGGTTAGAATCCTATGTTCTACATGTGCTTGATGCCTAGATAGGTTTTTCTTAAACCCTGATGCCTACCAAGAACTTCTCATGTTAGGAATACATAGCCATTGAAATAATAGGTATAAAGCTAGCTTAAAGGTCACTCTGGCAGCAGAACAGATGAAATTCTCTGGGGATTACATGAGTTTGAGTTAGATGAGTTACTATAATTTAGCAATGTGGACAAGGAAGGTAGATGTGTTTAATACTCCTCTCGACCAGGTCAGGGAGAGAGGACAATAGGAAGTCCAAATACCAAGTAATCACAGCTAAGATGAATGCATTTAGCTATGTTAGGAGATATCAGGGGCACCAGTTGGGTTTTTCTGGAATAGAACTCGAATTTGGTCTAGGGAAAGTATGGTCCATGTGGCTCTGACACATCCAAGTAGACATCCAGCAGGTGAATGGACCCCTGGACCTAAAGCCTGTGTCCATAAGATGCTCTTTTAATAGCTGAAAGAGCTACTTACCTGGTAACTTTAGAAACTTGGGTATGTTGAAGGGCCCTAACACTCAATGGCTGGGCAGAAGCACAGGCAAAGGTGCACTGAGAAAGGACCGATGAAGTCGTCAAGGGATAGCTTCTGGACAGGTCGTACATGGAAGGCTTACTAAGGTGAGTATAAAATGGGCACCTCTGTACATCCCAAAACTGCTATCTCATTGTTCTCAGAAGCTGCTGAAACAGTGGCATCAGAAGCTTGCTTTAGGGCAAGGAGGTGTAATATAGATGACTCACCTTAAAATTCCTCAAGGTAAGAGCACTTAATAGTTACTGAGTCTCATGATTGAATATAACTAGCCATAAGACAGAGGGTAGCTTTCCTCCAGAATCTTCTTGCAGAGTCCTGAGGATGGAATGCCTGCTAGGGAAATGCATGACCAAGCTACAGCCCCAGCCCTTGGCCTTTTGAGATCTCATATATAGCCCAGGCTGGCCTGAAGTCATGATCCTTCTGGTTCTGTCTCTGGGGTACTGGGATTGTAGGCGTATGCCATCATGCCTGGCATCTTAAGTGCCCATAACAGATGTGGCCAACTAGCCTTTCCATAACGTGAACATGCTTGAGAGACTGCAGGTTAGCTTGTGATGGGTGTTCCTGCTACCTAGAACAAACGGGGTCACCAAAGTATGAAGGGGAGCAGATGTGTTCTCTCCTACCTGCCTTCCCCTCTTTGGACACACAGTCCTGGTGAGTGTTAAGGATGGATTGGTAGGCTAAAGAGGTAATCAAGACATGGTAGATGTTAATATTGCTTGATCCAGGAGACCCTACATGCCATATTCCCAGACGTGTAGGCCTCTCAGTGACTGGATGTTTCTGAATTGTTCACTGATTTGTCTCACAGGAGGAGGGATCTTATTTTTGGAGGTGGACTGAGCATTGTATAGACTGAGCATTGTGTATAGCAGACCTGACGTGGGCCCAGCCTTTGTTGACCTTACCTTAAGCTGTGGTGTTACTGAGCCTCTGACAGTGAGAAAAGAGGTACAGTCTTCTGGATTCTACTGAGGTCCCCTACAAGAGGGCTCAGTAAAGGATCTTAGAGGATGTCTAACTGGTATAGCGGGCTGGGATTTAGCTCAGTGGGCAGAGCACTGTGCTACAGTCTGAGGCCCTGAGTTCAATTCCCAGCACTGCAAAAACTGGGAGAAGGGCCTGGCAATCCACTCCCAAGGCAATCCCAAAGCACTCAGCCATTTGAAAACCCTACGAGGGTCGCTATCAATCGAATACTGACTCGAAGGCACCTAACTGGTATAGCATATCCTTGAGGCTTACTCATCTCTGTTCACAGGCTGCATTTTTCTCATCTTTCTGACTTCACAACTGTCCATAAGCAGAATTCACTGAGATAATGCCAAGGCTGAATGCTGGTACATAAACTCAGATTAACTAGTTCATAGAAGACATGTCTAAGTGCCCACCAAGGCCATAAGTCTTGCCTTTTCTCATCCACACTGAACTCATGGCTTCTATTTCATCCTAGACTTCACTCCCAAGTGCCTAGAAGAAAGCACATGACCTATGCACCCCTAGGCAGGCACATGATTACTGGCAGGTACCATCAAATTGAGTCCAACTCATAGTGACCCTCCACACAATGAAACACTCTCCAACACTGTAGGGTTTTCAATGGCTGACTGTTTCAGGAGTGGATTGCCAGGTCCTCTCTGGCCTGCAGCACCTGGTATTCCTAGATCTACCATTCAAGGACTAACCAGGCTGACCCTGCTTTGCTTCCAAGACCAGGCAGGATTGGATGCCGGGGAACTGCAGACCACATGACTTAGTGTGTGTAAATATCTTGCAGAAAACCCATGTGTGACTACCAAGTTGCCACTGGGCCCCAGGCTATGGAATAGACCCTCTTAATCAGAATACCTGAAAGTACAGAAATTTAACCTATGGAGTGGCCTTATCCCTCAGGACTTGTACCAACCGAGGATGGAGCAGGGTAAATCCTTGGTCAGTAGCAGAAAACGTGTTTGGATTTGTAACTTACTTGGGATAGGATAAAGTCCGGTAAGAGGCTCACCTGGCAGTGTAGTGTAGCATGTTTTCCAGGACAGTCCTGGAAATGCAGTTCCCACTTCAGCTGAATTGTGAGGAATTAAGGACAGCAGCTCACAGCAGCAAGATGGCACTGATAGTCCCTGATCATGTAGTCCTGTAAGACCAGGGTCTCCACAGTGCCTGACACTTCCTATAGAAATTGGAAAGGCTCAGGACAGATCTGCCCTATCCAGATCCCTCACAGCCAAGTATTTCTTGGACATAGGCTAAGATGCTTCAAAACTAATTCCATAAATGGGGTTAAATTGAGAGGATAGTCTCTACTAGGTCAGACTCCTGAGCACTCAGACCAGGTTGCCCATCAGAAATCATACACCTTCCTATAGAGCTCCTGGAGGGAATGGAGTTTGGAGAATTGAGAAATGAACCTGGTTACTTGTCTAACTTCCTAAACTCGCCCATCTCATATTAAATCCTCTGGATTCCATTGAGTTTAAAGATTTCTCATTAGGACCAGGGAAGCAAACTGTCATGACAAACAGGTCCCAACACATACTTGGTTCCAACACTTGGATACGGTCTGGCTTAATTTCTCAAGATGTCTCCTATACTACAGATTGGGTGTGAAATTTGGGGATTTCCTGAGAATGTATCAGAATTGTGGTGCTTAGGTAGGGATAGAGGGGTGTCCATGCTTTAGGGCAAGCCTGGCCAACAAATGCCTAAGAATCATACATGCTTATGAGTCAGCATGGGTAGTAACTGGGAAAGAAATAGCAAAGCACACATCCAAGACACAAATGCAACCCTCTTGAGCAGAGTGCATGAATAGGCCCAACTTTAGAAATAGAATAGCAAATATCCCAGTATCTCGAAGATGGGGACAATACTTGCACCTAAACCAGTTACCATCTTACTAGTTGTACTACAGTTCCACTCAGTTCTGTGAACTAGGATCCAAATAAATTCTATTCCTGAACTATTGGAGTCTTGCCTTTGAATCTGCAGGGCTCTCCCTGTTTCCTTGCAAACCTTTGCATGGCTCTTTTCCAGAGAATCCTTCCCATGCAGGCTTTCCCTCAAGGCATCTCTAACTTTGTTCCCCTGTTTCTTAATCCGTATCTGACTCTAGATCAGTATCAAGTTTCTCTTGGTGAGAGCATCTTTTGGCTATGGATGTTCTAGAAGTGTATACCATCTGGATGTTGCCTGTTGAGGTTCAGATGCTATCACTTCCCTCTATCTTGAGGGATCGATATATTGGCATTCTAGAATTCAGCCCAGAAAAGCTGATACCAGTTTCCTTAAACAAAACCAGGATAAACACAATTGTTCTCATACCTTGATTGCAACATTGTCTTGGTGGCTAGATAAGCATATACCAGATCCCCGTGAAGATGACTGTTCTATATCGATGACAATCTGTAGCATTGCAGGTGTTCAAAAGTCAACCCCCAAAATGCTGAGTGCTCATGTAGGAACTTGCAAAGCAGGTGAGTTGGCATTAGTGTGGGTCAAAGCTTCCTGGGATTGTAATGGTTGGCCTTTGATTAAAAATACGCAAGAGACAGGATTCCCTGAATGCTGTCAGGCTTGCAAAGGTGTCTTTTTATTAGCACTTTTTAAAAACTTCTGTAATACCAGAATTTAAGAACTCAACACCAAACAGAAGCACTGTTCTCGTGAGTACCTTTTGGCCTTTACTATAGCAATAATTTCACTTTGCGCATAGGCTAGACCATGTTCTAGATAATCTCAGTTTTAGATTCTACTGGTTAGAATTTAGCATATGACTGACCTGAAATACTCCCTACTTATAAGCCCCACCATCTTTTGCACTTGAGACTGAAGACCTAATGGAGGGCAGAGCCACAATATGGAAGGGTTCTGTGTCTGAACAGGTGATGGAGAGGTCCAACCAGAATAGACATTTAATGTGAATCTTCACTGCCACTGAGGTTATATGAGGCGGCTAGTGTTAATTATAATAGAAATAGTGGAACACCCTGCTTATTAAGTAGTCAAGCTTTTCTAACTTTGTTCTAAGTTAACTTACCTATAAAAGAACACTTAAGATTAACTACACTGAAGCTTCAAACTAGCTGAATGACCTCAAAGCTGAGCTTCAAACTAGCTGAATGACCTCAAAGCTGAGCAAACTATCAGTAGGCTTAGTACACTCTGGGAGACCTCAATTCTAGAATGAAGAATGCTGGCTTGGATATTAAGAATAGACTTGTGAGCATGTACAGTTGTCCCAATGACTTCCTTAAAATCAATAGCACAGGGATTCCAATATCCACGCCAACTGAGCAGCTTCTGAGTACTGTTTCCTTCCTGGGGATATCCTTTCCTGTTATCAAGGACATCATGATGGTGGTCAACTGTCTCCTACTGATCTACTGCACTTGCCTGTATCTTATGAACCAGTTTTCATGGGAACAATGGCTTGGTGCAGCTTAAGTAGCAATCTTCTGTCCTGTATTACAGCTCAGAAAACAATGGTCACTGCTGGGACCTTCAGTCCAGAGCCCAGGGAGTGCCACCTGCTCACTGGTGTGCCCAGGGCAGCAGGTAGTACGGAAGACTCTGTAAATAGAGGAACCCTGAGGCTCCTAGGCCCTGGAGCTGATTAGGGGGCTCTTCACTCCTAGGGAATTTTCTTGGACCAAGATAATGCTTTGGTGTCCTAGGCTTTTGTAAACTTCAAGTTCTTAAAATCCAACGTTGAAGGAACAAAACCTCATCTCACATGTAAGGATGTGGGACATGACAGGCAAGTACTGAGACTGATAGGCCTAGGAAGTCACAGGAAAGTGACCAGGCAGCTACAAGGGCACACTAGCTTCATGCCTGAAGCACTGGCGGCGTTGTCAGGGGAAGTACAGATCTATGGGACGTGTTTATTACAATATTGCTCATGTGCAAGTCAACTTCATTGGGTAGCCCTCTTTCTATCTTGCATTTTTGAGGCTGGCACCCCAGCGGGGAGACCACTCATGTTACCACTCAACCCCTGGGGTGCAGGTTCCTGTGGGGTGTTTGGTGCAAGCAGGCATAAAAAGGCCGCCTATTTTTGTACTTGTTACCCTCTCGCTCATGAGGGTAACACTCGGGGCTAAAGCAGACATCGGAACTCCATGAGCCCCTCTGCGGGTAACTGCCTCATCTTGCCTTCTTCCCAGGAATGTTCTTTCAAATTCCTACTTTACCCCTACTGTGGTGCCAAGGTCTCGGCAGGAGCACTTTGTTAGGGAAGTCATGTCAGTTGGGATGCTTAAATGTCTCTTCTGTGATCTAGATGCTCAGCTTGCAGTGAGTGTAGCCCGGAGAACCCCCAGGTGCGTGAACCTTGCTGGAGGTGTTGGTATCTGTGGGCTTGGGCGGTGTCTGAACTGTATCTTCTAACACGTGTCTCTGGCCTCAGTCTATTCTGTCCCCAAGCTGAACTGTCTAGTGATGCCGAAATGTGTGACTCAAAATACACTGAGCTCTCCAGGTTCTGCCTTCTGTGGTCTTGTTCCGAGTGTGACAAATCTTGGATTCTTGGAGTCTTGCACTGCCCACTGTATCGGGAAGAAAAGCCCACATGAAACACATCGTAGCTCAATCAGTGAAGTCCTGTAATCCCTGCAATTGGGCAGCTGAGGCAGGAAGGATCAAGGTGAGTTTGAGGCCAGGCTGCCCTAGAAAGTGAATTCTAGGACAGCCTGTGCTACACAGCAAGACCCTGGCTGAAATACCAAAAACCGCCCAAAACCCTCATTTCAGTCTTGCCTGTGGACTTTGTCAAACCCTGAGTACAGTATAGTGGCAGCTGGTGTCGTGCTGTGGATTGTGTGGCTCTGGTGAAGCTGTAATGCCAATAAGGTGGTGTTGGGCTCTTAGTCTCCTACCATAGGCTGTTGCCCCAAATGCTGGAGACTAATGGAAGCTGTTGGGGCGGGTGGGGACATGTTCCCAATGGGGAAGTGGGTGGAGATCTTCCTGGAAGAGCAGGTATGAGGCAGTTCCCTGAGACCAGATGAGGGGCCCATGCTGTTTTTTCTGCCTCAGTGGCTAGGGTGGCTCGTGTGGGCTCCTATCAGGTTACTGCATTGAGGTGGAAGGCAGAACCCTGTCTCTAATGACCAGGAACTGGGCAGCTACTTGCTCTAGACCTGTCCCTGTCCCAGCTGTCCTGTGGCAGCACAGGCTACCTGGTGCTTCCTTTCTGCTGATTGCCTTGGCTTCTTGCTGTGCGTGTGACCGCTCGTGGAACCTTGTGTGCTGGGGTTTGTTTGTTCCTGGCCCTCCCCGGTTCTGTTGGGATGGCACTGTCCTGGGCTCCATAGGGGCTGGCATGGTGTAAAATGAGTATGGTGCCCACCCTTCCCACATGGGCTGATGATCCTGTTGGGTGACTGATTTGGACAGTGTTCCTAGCCATGTGAGACAGTAGTGGCCCTCCTCTCAATCTCTGCTGCCTCTAACTCGGTCGCTAAGAATGCTTAGCTGTATCTGCTTGAAGGGTGACATCCTCCAGCCCTCTGACCAGGGAGGCTTTGGGCAGGAGCCTCCTCAGCCCGTGGTCTCTGCTTATTCATGGGGTTGTGCTCCCTGGGAGCTGCCTGCTTCTGTTAGCCTCCGTGGGCTGAGATAAGGGCCCTGAGCAGGTCAGTACATTCTGACCTGTGGCTGGGCCGGTGCTCAGACTACTCGGCACCTAGTGGTTACTGATGGTAGCACACAATAGGTACGGGATGTGGGCTTGCCGTATTGTCATTGTGCAGCTGAGTTTGGTTCAGTTCGCATTTCCTAGTGTCTCCCTGTTTCAGTCTCCAGTTTGGTTCTTTCAAATTTATGCATGACCCTATGTCCTTCCCTCTGGCCATGACAGCCCTGCTCAGAACTGGGCCATGGGCTTCCAGGCTACCTGCTTCTCCCCTGCGTTGCTGGTACTTGTTTTGCTTCTGTTCCAGTGTGTTAACTTCATTTTGTGGGTGCCTCCCCCCTTCATGTTAGCCTTGACTGCTCTGTCCCATTCCATGGACCAGATTTCTAGCCCCGTCCTGGGGTTTGGGATCGTCTTACACTTGCACTTAGATCCTCCCCAGAATATCCAGTGTCTCCCCAGCCCCAAATGTTGCGTGCGTCTTAGCTGAATATCTCCAACCCATCTTCATAGTGCCCGTCGGTGATTCAAAGAGCTGATCTGCTGCTGTATATGTAGTAGGCACGTGTATGCCTGATCTTAAGTTGGATCAGACTGATGGTATATTGGGTAAGCGAATCTCAAGTTCTAGTTTACACTTTTCTGGTTGACACTAGGTTTTTGGTAGTGGTAGAATTGGAATAATTACCCATGGTCTTGTCTCTAATTACGATTCATGATAATAATGGCCATCTGGGAAGCTGCCTGTAGGCCCCTATTGTGCTAAAGAATGCAGGAATTTACCCCCTGAACTGTCCAGCTGAGACTGGTCATCTCATGGCTTCCTGCTTGGGGGCTCCCAGATTAGTGTTTAGCTTCAGCCTGTTTATGTTGGGGTCTCTGTGGTTACCTTTTGGTCTTGGGATGTGGGCCTAAGTCATGCTGGGTACTCAGTGCAGCTAATGCCTGGTTTAAGCTGGATTTGATGCCATGTTGGGGGCTTTCTCAGCAAGCCTTCCTAGGACCTGGTGTGAGCACTTTTCTCATTAACTTAAGCATCCTTGTACCCAACGGCTACCAGACTCTGCTAGTCTCATTGATCATACCCTGGATTCTAGAACTGACCTGTCTGAAGCTTATCTTCAGGAGTCTCCTGATCTGTGGCCTCTTACTGGTCCCTCCTACCTGAGGTAGCAATTCTCTCAACCAAACAGCAGAGGTAGGTTGGTAGCTACCATGAGATGTGGAGTCAAGGCAGTTTGTAGTCTCCTTGCTGTACCTGGGTTCTAATAACTCTTCCCTAAAATCTCCTTCACATTTAATCCGATGGCTTTTATCCTCTAGGCATCATGTTTTGATTGTGCCTGTTAATGGCAAGCACAGCTAATACCTGGGTCTTGTGAGTGCTAGGGTTAGGTCTGATGGCCGTGATACTGAGTAAGGGCATGGTGCCTAGTGTTCATACCAGTTCTTATGCCCACCCCCAACGAAAAGCTTCTTGTAGGTCAACTGACCCTAGGCTTATTCAAATCTGTCTCACCAATTAGATGGTGGTAGAATTAAAGCAGCCTGGGGTAAGGAGAAATGGCATCTGGTTATAGTTAGCATTTCTAGTCTGTTCTTGCCATCGTATGTCTGTTAATAGCACCCTTATTTCTTGTCTGCTTCAGATTGTCAATTTTGGTTCCCCCAATACTGGAGGTGCTGGTGTATTATCCAGTGTTGCTCAATGGTCAGAACATCCAGGGACACAGCTAGGCTCTTCATTGGGAATGGGGTCTAAGGTGCTCCTGAGCATCAATACCTTGTGATGTTCCCTGAGGGTCTCTGGTGCCATACTACATCTGAAGTTAGACAGTTGCTATGCGCATGTCCTTGCAGAATTTTTGGCTTGTGGACTTTGAGCAATATTGTGGTTCTGGAAGTCCTAGGTGAGAGCATTCTCTAAGCCCTCACTTTACTTGCATCAGGGTTGACATACCCAACTCCATTTTTATATTAAACTTTGAGATCAGGCTATCTCATTAGGCTGAGAAGGGTCTTACGGCTTCTCCCCTAGCAGGCAATGTATCATCTCTAGTCCATGAAGGTCTTTATAGTTTCAGCCTTCAGATGCCTCCCCAAAAAGTCTGCTCACTGGCGTCCTTCATAGTCACTGGGGTTTTGGTGGCTGCCTCTGGTTGTGGGATTTTTGGGCAGGAGTGAGGGGGAGGCTTCAGAGTTTAGGGGAGTGTGCTTTTAACTTAGTTCTCCATACAGCCTTCCTGAAGTTGGCATGTCTGAGCCAGCTGTGAACCCTTTGCCTTAAGCTTCCAGGGGATAACTGAGTGGTCTACAGCTATTACTGTGTAAGCCCTAAGACCATATTCCGCAGCCATTATTTTGGTCTGAGAAGTAGATTGTTGCAGATTCCTGATCCTATAGCTGATAGACTTGGGACCTAATTGCCTGGCAGGTCCTTCATGTGTAGCTTTCCCGAGCAGCGTAGAGACATGACCACCATTTGCAGAGTTGCATCCCATATCTGAGCATGGGGCACAGTGCTGCTTTTGACTGTTGGCCCTGCTGTGACAGAAGGGAGAGCAACTGCTGCCCGAAGTTTGACTTCAGTGCTTCAGAAACCAGTCCTGGGATGGCAGCTCTTCCTGGTAGTTCTAAAGCTGTGCAGGGGCTGACAATATCCCCAACCATTCTGCTGCCATCCTTGCAATAGTAAAGATAATGGGCTTTCTGCTCCTGCTTTTCCGCCTGCACTTTGAGCCTAATACAAAAGGAAAGGGGTGGCCTGCTGGCTTTCCCCTTCTCAGACCCGTCCTTCTCAAAATACTGTGCAGATGTAACAGGATGGAAGATTTCTGGTCCAGGGCTAGAAGGTCCATTTTTGTCACTTTGATATTCCCAGGCACAATTTGATCCCAATCTAATGCTTCGGACCAGTCACAAACCCCCATGTCTCCAGAGTATCCAGCTCTACCCAGTAGAGTGTCTTGGGCATAAGGTCTGTCCAGAGGTATCATTGGAAAATTGTGCCTGTGTATCCTGGTGGTCTAAAAGTGGTCTTGGAGGACTCGGGCAGCTTCCTAGAGGCAAATACTCTCAAGTAGTCATCCGATCTTTATTTTGGAACCCATCAATGCACATGTGACAATGTATTCGACTAGGCAGTTCTGTGGCTATAAAAGCAGGGTAAGAATTCTCTTCTAAAGGCTGTTTAAGTATTTGTAACTTATCTGTCTTCCTCTTCCTCTTCTACGTTTCTCTCCAGTATGATTAGTTGAAGATCCTTGGGAGGACATGCCTAGGCCTTAGTCCATGGCCTGAGTGTGAAAGTCTTTCATGAATCTTCATGAATGTGGTTGGCTATAAACATTAAGTTCACCATTACCTTCCCTTCTATTCAGTCTGTAGATTAATCTACTTTCTCAAGTTGCCTATAAGTATCCAGTCATAACATGGAGTCTCATGGAGAAAGATTGATCAACTGGCTTGTAGCTGCTTAGTGACAGTGTGAGTTATCCCATGATAATCGGAAGATCTAGAATCTTCTAGATTCTGTTGAAGATCCACTATAAGGAGCCTCAGGAAAGGACCTCAGAGGAAGCATAACTGGTATCATGTGCTAGTATCCTATGAACAGAGGGCTGAGTAGGCCTGACTTTATTTATGACTTCTTTGCAACCTTCCATAGTCAGGCAACTCCTTAAGGCAAGTGCCAAGGCTGAATGCTGGTATGGACATCAGACTACCTAGTTTAAGGACATGTCCTATAAGTGCCCCTCAATGCATCAGGTCTCACTTCCCATCCAAGGCTGTCATCTGGGGCACCTCTCTTCCTATCCAAACTGAACCCTTTATTTCTGTGTCCTGATGACACATGTATGTCCTAGACTTCATTGTCAGGTTCCCCAAAAAGCAGATATGTGCCTGCATAAGGGGTTCACATGAGTATTAATGTACCTAAAAATGCCTTGTAGAGCAATACCCACATGTGACTAGCCAGTTGCCACTGGGCTCCAGGCTATAGATTTTGCCCTCAAGAGAATACCTGAAGGTACACAAATGAAGCTAATGGGGTATCTCGTGTCCCTCAGTACTTGCACCATCAGAAAGGTGTTGGGAAAATCATTGTCAATACCAGAAAGTTTGGGGGCTGTAGCGCTCTTAGGGCATAGCATATTGTTTTCAGTGAGACTTAGCCGGCCAGTGTAGTGGTGTAAGTTCTGCAGGATGGCCCTGGAGATGTGGTTCCTAGTTGAACTGACGGGGGGAACTGAATGTACTCGTGCAAGGAGGGCACGAGGGCACTGATGCGGGGAGTCCCTGATCGTGTAGACCTAAGACCAGGGGCCCCACAGTGCCTGCAACTTTGTCTAGAAGCATGCAGAAGGGCTCAGGACTGATCTGTTCTATGGAGGTCCTTCATGGCCAAGGCCTTCAGCTGACGGGTGCTCAGACATTAGCCCAGATACTTCAAGTCTCTGTAGCATTGAGGTTAAACTTGAGAGTGTAGGGTCTCCAAGGGGGTCAGGTTGAGCACCTAGTCTGGCTTGCCCTTCAGGAAATAGACATCATTGGTATACAGCTACAGAAGAGATGAGTTTGGGGAAGCTAGAAATAAAACTTGTAACTCTTCCTTGGGCGAGATTTCCCCAATCTCAGCCACATGCGGTGGAGTCCTTTTAGAGTGAAGATTTCAGGCCTAGGGAAGTAGCAAACAACCAGGTCCTAACACATCCAGTTCCAAATCCTGGGTATTTTCCAGCTTGAAAATCTTACAAAACACAGAAGCAATCCCCAAATCTGCATCTTCGGAGAATGAAGCAAGATTGCAGCGTTTGGTAGTATGAGTAGGACCTGACTGGATGACACTTATAGTGACAGCATGCACAACAGTGAAATACAAACTGACACCATGCCAGGCATGTAATCTTTATACTTAAGCCCATTGTTGCAGCCATCGCTGCAGCCATCGCAACAATCCATCTTGTAGGTCTCCCCCAACCCTCAGACACTCCACTCTCCCAAACACCATGTCCTTTTCCAGAGATTGGTCCCTTCTGACACCATGTCTAAAATGTAAGATGTAATTTAGCCATCCTTTCTTTCAAGGAGCACTCTGGAGACACTTGTAGGACGGATGTGTTCTTCTGGCAGTCCACGGTATGTTCGATATTTGTCTCTAGCACCATCACACGTGTCAATTTCCTCCCTTGTATATATTGGCTAGCTGTCAAAAGAATATGACCGAAAATACCATGGTATGAGTCAGGCACCTTTGTCTTCATTGTGACATCTTTACTTCTCAACACTCAGCATTGAATTGGGAAAATCTGTTGCAAAGACTATCTTGATTCCTTCTGGAGTAAAACAATCTTGGACAACCTCAGTCTTCTCTCCACTAATCATGAGTTGCTTACTAACCCAGTTACAAGAATTTCCTTGATGTTACATGCAATCCATACTGAAGGCTGTGCACTTTTACTTCATCAGTATTAATGCTCTTTACTTTGGGCAAGCAGAGTTGTGTGATTTGCATATCGCAAATTAACGAGTCCTACTTCAATCTTTATGCCACATTCTTCATAAATTCTCACTTCTCAAGTATTCATCCTACATGTTGAAGAGGTATGGTGAAAGGATACAGCCTTGTCATACTCCTCTCCTGACTTTAAACCAAACAGTGCTTCCTTGTGCTAAATGACTGCCTCATCCATGTACAGCTTGTGTACAACTAAGTGATCTGGTATTCCTATTCTCTGCAATGCTATCCATAACTTGTTATCCAGCCAGAAGCTTTTGCATAGTCAAACAGATTCTGGCTGAAAGCAGAATACTGGAAAGATGTCTCTTAGGTCAGTAATCACATCCTTGGTTCCATACCGTTGTCTAAATCCATCTTGATGCTCCTGCAGTTCTCTGGTCACATATTGGTGGAATCGCTTGTGTGATACCACATGCAAATAGTTTTGCTAAATACTGTTAACTTAAATTGGTTGGATACCACTTTTTGAAAGTAGGCATAAATAGGGATCTCTTCTAGTCAGTTCACCAGGTAGCTCTTTTCCAACTCTCTCAGCATAGATAAGAGACCACTGCCAGTGGTGCATCAGTTAAAATCTCAACTGATTCTCAGTTCCTGGAGTTTTGTCTAGCCAGTGCTGAAAGGCAGCTTCCATGTCTTCCTTCATTACCATTGGCTGCTGATCATCCATTTTGACTATCACTGTGGTGAGTGGGACTTGATATACTCCATTGTACTGAGGAATGAATAAATGTAAATTTTTGAGGCAACATCTTGCTAAGTTGTATAAGTATGGTAGATGACTATTCTGACTGTGCCACCTTACACTGCATGTGATAGAAAACTTATTTCCTATTGTGCTGCATGTAATCTGGTTATGCCAGCTTGATGCACCTGAAGCTGACACTTGCTGGCAAACCAAGATGTGAAGGTAGTATGGAATTCTAGGATCTGGCTAGTTCAGTGTCCAGGAAGCTGTGGTAGTGGCTTCCTGGTTCCCCATGTTCTAGGATGTGGTGGAGGTATCGGCTCCCCTGGAAGCCACTTTCTATGGTGATATTGTAGCCATCGGGCTAGAAGTTAAGCTAAACTTCAGGTATGTTCTCTAGGTATGTGTAAGCTTAGACTTCCATTTCCTACTTGTGCCTGATGCCTAGATTGGTTTTTCATAAACTCTGCCTATCAAGAATTTGTCATGGTTGGAATACATAGCCATTGAAATCAAGTATCAAGATAGCTTGAAGGTCACTCTGAGAACAGATGAAATACTGTGGGGATTAAGTTCATGTTAGGAGGCTGGCTAGTATATTAGTAACTTAGCGATGTGGATGGATTTAACACTCAGGAATAGAACAGGACCAGCTCAGGGAGAGGACAATAGGAAGTCCAAATATCCAGCCATCTCAATTGAGATAAACACACTCAGCTGTGAGTTGGAACATCTGAACACCAGTTGGACTTAAGGTAGATCTGATGTCCTGGGCAAGGCTGGTTTGTGTGGTTCTAGGACATCAAAGTAGAGACATCCTCCACATGAGTGGACTCCTGGAGTTAAAGTATGTGCCGACAAGATGAGCTCACCACCATCACTAAGGAGCTAGTTACCAGGGAACTTCAGAACTTGGCCATGTATCACAATGGGGTGTGCTAAGGGGCCCTAACTCTGCCAGTGCTTATGTCCAGCCATTCATTGGTCCTGTGTCAGTGCACCTTTGAAGAGGCTATCAAGGGAACTTCTGGACAGGGCCTATATTAAAGGCTTAAGGTGAACGTACAATAGGTAGCTGTTTCACTTGCTAAAATTAACACCTTGTTCTCAGAATCTGCTCAAATGGTGTCAACAGAAGTTTGCCTCAGGAAGTAGAGATGGAATGTGAGCAATTTGTCTTAAGTGCTAGCATCTTGGAAAAAGTTTGTCTTGATAGCTAATGGGGACAGTTGGGTACAACTAGCCACAAGGCAGAGGGTGGCTTTCATTCAGAATCTTGCTGAGTACTGGGGATGGAACACATGCTAGGCAAATGTAGCACCACTGAGCTACATCCCTAGCCCTTGGTTTTTTGAGAAAGGGTCTCATTATGTAGTTCAGGCTGACATCAAACTCAATCCTCCTGCTTCTGGGGTGCTGGGTTAATAGGTGTGCACCATTCTACGTGCAACAGATATGGCCAATTAGCCTTTCCATAACAAGAATGTGGCTTAAAGCATTGACTGCTGGTTGGCTTGTGACATGAGCTCGTTCTGCTACCTTAGAACATCTGGGGTCACCAGAGTATGAAGGGCAGCAGATAGTCTCTCCTACATGCCTTCCCCTGTTTGAGTGCTAAGAAGGAAGGTTGGTTCTAAGGAAAATCAAGATATGGTAAATCTTAATGCTCAACATAGGAGACCCTATGCTCCATATTTCCATTGTGTGGGCCTGTGATTCTGACTTGGATATTTCTGGATTGTTTACTTGTTTGCCTCACAGGAGAGAAGCAGGATCTTATTGTTGGTGGAATGAGCATTAATGGTGCTCAATAGGGCTCTGTTGGCCTAGACTTTGTCAGGATCAGTATGACCCCAGGTTAAGGTGAGGTCAACAGTGAGGGAAGAAGTACAATCTCATGGATTCTGCTGAGAAGATCCCCTTCATTAGACATCCTGAGGTCCTTTCCTAAGGCACCTAACAGGTATCATGTCCTCATAGCCTACGAACAGGCCTCATTTTCTCATCTGACTTTATTTCTGACTTTACAACCATCCACAGAAAGGTAGCTCCCTAAGACAAGTCCCAAGGTTGAATTCTGGTACAGAAACTAGATTACCTAGTTCATAGACAGCCACGAGTCTCCTTTCCTCTCAAAGGCTGTTACCTGAGGCAGCCCCTTTCCTTTTCCTATCCACAGTGAACTGATGGGTTGTCATCTTTATGACACTCCCACATCTCACTTCCAAGTGTCCAGAAGGAAGCATGTGACACATGCATCCCTAGGCAGGCACTGGAAGACAAGCATGCCTAAAAATACCTTGCAGAGCAACACCCACATGTGACTAAGTTGCCATTGGGCCCAGGCTATAGAATTCACCTTCTCTAACAGAATACCTGAAGGTACAGAAATGAGCATATGAGGTGGCCTTATGTCTTTCAAAACTTGCCCAGGTTCTTCCTCTGATGGTGCAAATCTTTCTGTCAGTACTAGAAAAGTTTGGGGTTGTAGCTCTCCAAGGGAATAGAGTACAATTCTTGTAAGAAGCCCAGCTTGAAGTGTGGTGTAAATTTATCCAGGAAGGCCCTGGAGATGCGGTTCGCACTTCAGCTGAATGTTGTGAGCCGAACAGTGCCTTGGTGGCAGGATGGCATTGATGTGAGTCCCTGATAACGTACAGGATTTTCACCATGCCTGTCACTTTCTCTAGTGGGGCTCAGGATCTGTCTGTTCTGTCCTAGTCCCTTAGAGCCAAGTACTTCAACTGATTGGTCCAACATTGGCCCTGAGGCTTGAAGACTGATCTCATAAATGGGGTTAATTTCAATGAGAGGGTAGGGTGTCCATCTGGGCCAACCTCCAGAGCACCTGGTCCAGGTTTCTCCTCAGGAAACAGACATTCATATGGAGCTGCTGGAGGGAGTTGAGGTTGAAGTGAGATAGGAACCTGGGTAACTTAATTTTATTCCCACCAATCTCTTTAAATCCTGTGGACTCTCGAGTTTGTATTTCTCATCTGGCTCATGGAACCAGAAAACGGCCAGGACAGACAGGTCCCAACACATACTTAGTTTCACTACCTGGATTTGGTCTGGCTTAAATTTTTTTTAGACCTTTTACTATAGACAGGCACTTCCCAAATCTACATATTCAGAGAATGAAGCAGAAACGCAGTATGTGTCTAGGTAGGGGTAAATCGGTGTATGTGCTCTAGGGCAAGGCTGGACAACAATTAAGGCAAGTATGATTCTTTCAAGAGTAAGCATGGGTGCTAAAGGGAAAAAAACACAGCACACATCCAAGACACGAATGCGATCCTCTTAAGAGTGCCTGAATAGGCCTAATTCTAGGAATAGAATAGGAGCCACATGTCCTTAAACACACTAACTATCCCAGTATTAGACAGGGACAATACTTCACACCTAATCAATTCACAACTTGTGTTCTGGTTCATTTTTAGTTAAGTGAACCAGGATCCAAATGAGGTCCACATGCTTCCATGGTTGGAACTTTTCATCTGAATCTGTAGGGCTCTCCATCTTTCCTTACAAATCTCATATGTGGCTATTTGTTCCAGAATCCTCCATGTAGACTTTTCCTCACTGCATCTGGTGTAACCTTGTCCCTTCTCCGATTTCTTACAAATCGGTATTTCACTCTAGAAGAGATTAAAGTTTCACTTTGAGACCACCTTCTAGTTGGTTGTAGACCTTCCCAGAAGTATGTACTACCTGGCCGTTGCCCGTTGAAGTTCTGATGCTATTACCTGGCTCTACTAGCCTATGAGGGATTAGGATGTACCAGCATGCTACAATTTTAACTCCAAAAGATGAGCACATCACTCTTAAACTAGGATAAATGCGTAATTGTTAGCTCCCATCCTTTGACTTGGTTTCAGTAAACATAGCTTTTACATAAGATCGTGATTGTCTTTGGTCAGATAAGCATATACCAGATCCCTTGAAGATGACTATTCTGTAGCAATGATATGTGGCATTGCAGGTGCTCAAAACTGAGCTCAAAGAGTGAGCATCTATGTAGGAACTTACAAAGCAGGTAAATCAGTATTAGTGTGGGTCAATTTCCTGGGAGTGTAATTGTTGGACTTTGATTAAAAACAATATGCAAGAGATTGAAAAGACTCCCTGAATGCTGTCTGGCTTTAAAAGAAGCAACTTATTTTCTTGGTATCAATACCTTTTGAAATACTAGAGTTCACGATTACAGTACTGAAGAACAGAAGTGTTGTCTTGAGTACCAGGAACATATTGACTCTTACTAAAGTTTATTTTGGACACAGACTAGAGTGTTCTAGATCACATCTCTAGAGATAGTCATATGCTAAGTTCTAACGAGTAGATGACATGAAATACTCCCTACTTGTAAGCCCTTACTACTTATCTTTAAAATAAACTGAGGACTTAATGGAGGGAAGAGACACAATATGGAAGTAGTCTGGGTCTCTGAATAGGACAGGAAGGTCCAGCCAGGAGCATAGACAACATTCAGTAATGTGGAAGAATATTCTCTGCCACCGAGGTTTTTTTAATCTAGTGTTGATTACAATAGCCTATATTAGTAAGCATAGGGTTAAACATGCAGTGCTTATTTTCCGTTAAACTTCAACTTGTGTCTAAGCTGACTATTTAAATATCTCTTGGTGAGTTGGCTAAGTTTATGCTTCAATATAGCTTGTTGTTGTTAGGTGCTGTCGAGTTTGACTCATAGCGACCCTATGTACAGCAGATTGAAACACTTGCTGATTCTGTGCCAGGCAAACGATCTTATTTATGTTTAAGCCCATTGTTGCAGACACTGTCAATCCATCTGGAGGGTTTTCCTCTTTTGCATTGACCTGCCACTCTTCCAAACATGATGTCCTTCTCCAGGGATTGTTCTCTCCTGACTACATGTCTGAAATATGTAAGATGCAGTTTGGCTATTTTTGCTTCCAAGGAGCACTCTGGTTGTACTACTTCTAGGACAGATTTGTTGGTTCTTTTGGCAGTCCATGGTATATTCAACAGACGTCTCCAGCACCACAGTTCAAAAGCATCAATTCTTTTTCTGTCTCGTTCAATGTCCAGCTTTCACAACCATATGATGCCACTGAAAATACCATGGCATGAGTCAGACGCGCCTTCGTCTTCAGTGTGACATCTTTGCTTTTCAATACTCTACAGAGATCTTTTGCCACAGCTTCTCCTAGAGCAATGCATCTTTTGATTTCTTGACTGCTGCTTCCACGGGTGTTGATCATAGAGCCCAGCAAAGCAAAATCCTGGGCAACCTCAATCTTTTCTCCATTTAATATGAAGTTGCATGTTGACCCAGTCATAAGGATTTTTAGTCGTAACCCATATTGAAGGCTATGATCTTTGGTCTTCATCAGTAAATGTTCTAAATCCTCATTTTCAGCAAGCAGAGTGGTGTCATCTGCATAACGCAGGTTGAGTCTTTCTCCAATCTTGATGCCACGATCTTCCTCAAGTCCAGCTTCTTGGATTAGTTGCTCAGTGTATAAATTGAAGAGATAGGGTGAAAGTATACAGCCCTGACGCACACCTTTCTCAACTTTAAACCACGCAGTGTTTCCTTGTTCTATTCGAACAACTGCCTCCTGGTTCATGTACAGATTTCTCATGAGCACAACTAGGTGTTCTGGTATTCCCATTTTCCGAAGTGTTATCCATAATTTGTTATGATCCACACAATCAAATGCTTTTGCATAGTCAATAAAAAGGTTGAGCTCCAAACCATTAGTAAGTTTAGTATACTCTGGGAGATTGCTCTCCTGGCAATCCTGAAGGACTGCTGGTTTGGCTATTAACCTCTTAGGATGTACAGTAATGCTAATATTAAAATGTGACAGTATAGTGATCCAAAGCTCCATGCCATTTGAGAAGCTCCTTAGGGAATATCTTCCTAGGAAGAAAGGAATCTTATCAATAAAGTCAGGATCAGTGTGTCTCTTACTGAGAAAGCCACTGTACTCGTATGACAAGTTTTAATGGGATTGAGTGGTTAAGTTCAGTTTGAGAGGCAATTTTCTGCTTTATATTCTGCATTGTAGCTCACAAAGCAACAGGCACTACTGGGACCCTCTAAGTCGAGAGCCCAGAGACAGTGCTACCTGCTGCTCACCTGTGCGCCCAGGGAGCAGGCGGGGCAGAAGTGTTAAGGGGAGGAACCCAGATGCTACTGGGCCCTGGTGCCCCATTGGGGGTTCTTCATGCTTCAAGAACTTCCTTGTCCCAAAATGTCTTACAGCTTTCTTAAACTTCAAGCTCTTGAACCCAGCTTTGTTCAAGGAACACCTCATCCTTCATGTAAGGATATGGGGCATTACAGGCACGTAGTGAGGCTAGTCACTTCATGGGTCTGTAACAGGCAGCCACAAGGGCACACTAAAGTCATGCCAGAAGAAATGGGCAGGGTTACCAGGTGAAGGGTTGTTAGGTGTCATTGAGTTGGTGTTTGACTCAGTGACCCTATGTACAACAGGCGAAATAGTATTGGTGCTGCTCTGCTATTCATAGGGCTTTAAATGGCTGATTGTTGGGGAGTGGGTTGCGTGGCCCTTCTCATGAAGTGTAAATCCTATCTATAGGACATGATTATCAATAAATCCGCATCACTGGGTAGCCCTTATGTTTGTGTTTCACTTTCAGGCTGGTATCCCAGCAGGAAGACCTCCCTCATGTTACTACTTACCACCTGGGGTACAGGCTTCTCTGGGTATTTGGAGAAAGAGCTGCCGGTTTCTTTAACTTGACACTTTCACCTTTGGCCATAATTGATCTGTCCCATCCTTTGGATCTGACTTCTAGCTCCATCAGCTGGGCTTGGGATTGTTTTAGACCTGCACTTGGATCCTCCCAGGATCTGACGAGTTGCCTTCAGAATTTCCATCTGCTCCCCTCAGTCCAAATGCCTTACAGTGAACTGAGTATCTCCAACCCATCTTCAGATGCCCATAGATGATGCAAACGGCTCACATGTTGCTGTATGTATTCTTCGACTCACTCCTAGGCCTAGTCAAGTGCATACCTGATTTCATACTGTCGATCAGATCCAATTTATTGGATGAGTGAATCTCAAGTTTTAGTTCATATTCTGGTAGTTATACTGGAGTCTTGGGTGGTGGTAGAATTAGAATAACTACCCATGGTGTTTGATTATTCTTGAAGATCGGAATGGCGATCTAGGAGACTTGACTGTAGGCCTCCATGCTAGCTAACGCAGGATTTGCCCCTACAGTCTGAGGCTGGTCATCTGGGAGACGCCTTATAGGAAGCTGCAGGAGTGTATCTGCAGCCTATGCTCAGCACTGGGGCCCTTGTAGAACCAGTTTTCAGGCACCTCCATACAAAGGCTGCTGCAGTGGGGTCCTTCATACTGATAGAGGTTTTTTGGCTTGAGTTTTCACTTTGGTTTAGAGGGTCACATTGAAAGCCACTCCCCCTCCCCCAAACATTGTTTCCCATGGGATGTCTCTGAAGTGCGCATGTCCACAGGCAGGCTCTACAGAGTTTGCCTTGGTTTAGTGGATAACTGGATGGTGATGGTCCAAACCTAAGTCCTAGGACCTACATCCTTCAGTCAATTCTGGTTCCAGCCATGGACCTTTGCTGAGCCCTGACCCTACAGCTGGTAGATTTGGGACCTAGGTTGCTTTGCAGGTCCTTGATGTGTATGCTGCCTGAGCAGCATGGGTGGAGATCTGGCCTCCACTTGCAGTGCTGCATGACACATCTGAGAGTGTGGGCATCATGATTTTGACCAGCTTGGCCCTCCTGCTGTAACAGAAGGGAGAACTGCTGCCCTAAGTCTGGAGTGCTTTAGAAGCCGATCCTGGGATGGCAGTTCCTCCTGCTCATTCTGACGCTGAGCAGAGGCTGCCAATATCCCCAACCCCTCTGCTGCCATCCTTGCAACAGTAAGTTAGGATAATGGGCCTTCTGCTCCTGCTCTCCCTGTACTTCATGAACAATGCAGAAGGGTGTGGCCTGCTGGTTCTCAGACCCATCCCCCTCAATACTCTGCACCCATAGCAGGGTGAGAGACTTCTGGTCTGGAGCTGGAAGAAGGTCCACTTTGACACTTCATACTACAAAGCACTACTTGGTTCCAATGTAATGCTTTGGGCTAGAGTCCCCAGGAAGCCTCTATGTGTCCAGAGAAGGGTATCCAGCTCTACCCAGTAGTGTCCTGAGGTCTGCCCAGTGGTGTAGTTTGGGTGTTTTGGTATCTAAAACCAAATGGTTGTAGACATACGACTCGGGCAGTTTCCTAGAGGCAAATATTCTGAGTGTTCTCATCTGGTTCTTCTTTGGAACGCATCTTTGCATGCATGTGACAATGCACTTGATTGGACAGTTCCATGGCTATAAAAGCAGGGTAAGGACTCTTTTGGATGGTTGGCTTAAGTGTTTGCAAAGTCATACTTTGTAAATGTGTTCCTCCTTCTACATCTTAATTCTTCAGCTCAAAATCCTTGAAGATATGTCTAGGCCCTAGTCCATGGCCTGAATGTGAGTTTTTAATCTTTCTGAATGTAAATGGCTATAAACATTAATCTACAGGATTGATTTGAGAAAGTAGATTAAGTTTGTTGCTTTCCCTCTAGTCACCAATATAAGTATCAAGTCAAAACATGAGGTCTCATGGAGAAAGTGCCAAGTGGCTGCTTAGTGACAGTGAGTTGTCCTATGTGACAATGAGGGAAGAGGTACAATGTTCTGTATTGTGCTCTGGGAAATCCCGGTAAGGGGCCTCAGGAAAGGATCTTGGGAGGTAGAACTGAAATCTCATGTGCTGAATAACCCTCATATTTTATTTCTGACTTAGTCATAATTGTCAGACACATAACTTGCTGAAGTGCCAAAGCTCAATGCTGTTCCAAAAACTCAACTACCTTGATAGGAGACACATGCTCTAAGTGCATGTTGATAACTCAGCTCTCATTTCCCATCAGAGGCTGTCCTGTGATGCTCCCTTTCTTTGCCCTTCCACACTGGACCCAGTGGGGAACATACCTTGCAACATATCTATGTGCTTGACTTCATTTCCTGATCCCCACATGACATGTACCTGCTAGGCAGACACATGATTACTAGTGCACCTAAAAATATCCTGCAGAGCAATGCATTCACATGAGTAGTTAGTTGCCACTGGGCCCCAAGCTGTAGCACTCACCATCTTGAGCAGAATATCCAAAGGTACAGAAATTAAGCTTACAGAATGACATTACTTATGCCATCAGGGGAAGGTCTTGAGCAGATCTTTCTCAGTTAACACCAAAAATATTGGGGGTTGTAGTCCTCTAAGGATAGGAAAGTGCTTATAATAGGCTCAGGCTGGTTGTGTGTAGCAGGTCTTTCGTGATGGCTCTGGAGATACAGTTCTCACTTCAGGTGACCTGCAGCTCCCAGCTCACTACAGTCAAGTGGTGCATGATGGCACTAATGTTGGGGGCCCTTCTCATGCAGACCTTTAAGACCATGAGTTCCAGGGTGCCTGCAATTTTCTACAGAACTAAGAGCTCTGCAGTGATCTATCCAGGTCCTTCAGAACCAATTCTCAAGTTGAAGGTTTGACAGTGGCCCAGATGCCTCAGGTCTGATTGTGTAAGTGGAGTTAATCTCAAAGGGTAGGGTCTCCAAGGGGGTTAGGCTCCTGAGCACCCAGTGCAGGTTGCCCTTTAGGAAATAGACATTCATAGAGTTGGTGGAGGGAGTTGAGGCTGAAAGTGAGAAATGAACCTCATTTCTCTTGACCCCATCTAAATTGAAGACCATGAGATCCTTTGGCAGGGTTTGTGAAAGATTACTCATCTTGCCTGGGGAAGCAGAAAACCATCAGGACAGCCAGGTCCCAACATATATTCAGTTCTAAACCCTGGATATGGTCAAACTCAAATTTTTCAAGACTTCTGATACTATATATGGGTAATTCCAAAATACTCATCAGAGAATGAAGAATTGCAATGTTGGCTAGTATGTTAGGTGCCACTGAGTTGGGTCAGACTCATAGTGATTCTAGGTACAACAATGAGAAGCACTAGACACTGCCATGTGCATAATTTTCTCATGCTTAAACCCATTGTTGCAGCCAGTGTGGATCCATCTAGTAAGGGTCTTCCTTTCTTTTGCTGACTTTCTCAAACATGTACTTCTCTAGGGATTGGTCTCTAACATGTCCAAAATAAGAGGCAATCTAGCCATCTGTGCTTCAAAGGAAATCTGGGTGCACTTGTAGGGCGGATATGTTTGTTCTTTTGGTAGTCCATGGAATATTCAACATCCATCTCCAGCACTGTAATTCTAAGTAATTCTTCCATGTCCCTTAACTGTCCAAATCTTAAGCATATGATGTAACTGATACCATGGTATGAATCAGGCACACACTTGTCTTCAGTGACATCTTTACTTTTCAACACTTCAAAGAGGTCTTTAGCAATGGCTTTTCCCAATGCAATATCTTTTGACTGCTGCTTCCATGGATGCTGACTGAGGTTGCCCAAGATTGTTTTGGCTACAATCTTTTCATTTATCATGAAGTTGCTCATTGACCCAGATGCAAGAACTTTTTCTTGGTGCTGAGGTGCAATCCATACTGAATTATGTTCTACCAGTGTTTCAAGTCCTTACTTGTAGCAAAGTTTTCGTCTGCATATCACAAGTTTTCCTCTGATCACTATGCCACATTCTTCAAGTCCAGTTTCTCTAATAATAGACATTGAAGAGGTATAGTGAAAGGATAGTCCTCTTGAACACCTTCCCTGACTTTGAACCAAGCAGTATTGCCTTGGCTTGTTCAAACTGCCTCTGGGTCCATGTACAGATACAACTAAGTTCTGGTATTCACACTATCCACAATGGTATCCATAACTTGTTATCCAGTCAAATACCTTTGCATAGTAAAAACAAAACAAAATAGGCATCTTTCTGGTATTCTCTGCTTTCTGCTGATGTCAGATGGAATTTGGCAGTGATGTCCCTGGGTCCGTTTCTCTGAATGTCCCCTTTCTGAATCTGGTTCCCCCTGCCCCTGGCAGTTCTGTCAACATACTGCTACAGTTGCTTCATATTGCTGCAGTTGCTTTTGAATGGCCTTAAGGAAAAACTTAAATTATCCAACAGTATCATTGACATCATATCAGCATTCAGTTGGATCTCCCTTCTTGACAATAGGCACAAGTATGTTCTGTCAGTTGGCCAGAACTCTTCCAGATCTCCTAGATTGCTGACCTACACAAGTGAGCATCTTCAGTGCTCCATCTGTTTGAAAACACTCAACTGATACTCCAATTCCTGAAGACTTGATTTTCCAGGGCCTTCAAAGCATCTATTGATACTTCCTTCTTTACCATTGATTACTGGTTGTGTGCCACCTCTTAAAATGGCTTATCCACCAATCTTTGGCATAATGACTATTTCTCCAAGTGGGACTTGGTGTGTTCCATTGTATTGACGAATGACTAAATATGACATGTTGCTAAGATGCACAAGTGTAATAGATCACCTTTCTAATTGACTTTACCACCTTCTACCTATACTACACATGACGGGAAACTTATTTCCCGTGTTTCTTGTGCTAGAGGTAATCAAGTTCTGTGAACCTGACACTTGAGTCTGTCACCTGCTGGCAAACCAGGATATGAAGATGTTTATGGAGATGTTCTATCTGACAAGTTTGAGAAACTTGTAGCAGTGGCTTTCTGGTTCCCCATGTTGGTCATGGCAGAGGTGTTACCTCCCCTGGTGACCATTCTACTGTGAGACTGGCCATTGAGCTAGAAGTTAGCCTGAAGGCTGTTATCCAGATATGTGTAAGGTTCTATGTTCTGCTTGATGCCTAGACTGGGTTTTCTTAAATCCTGATACCTACCAAGAATTTGTCATGTTAGGAATGCATAGCCATTGAAGCGGTCAGGATTCGAGTTAGCTTAGTCATTTTGGTAGCAGAACAGACAAAATGCTGAGGGGATTACATGGGTTATGCTCAAATTAAGAGGCTGGTTAGTATATTAGCAATGTGGGCAGGGTAGGTTGATGGTAGTAATGCTTGTAACACTTGCAGCAGAAATGACACGACTTGGAGACCAGGTCAGGGGGAGGAGGACGAGAGGAAGTCCAAGACTCCAGCAATCACTACTAACATAAACATACTCAGCCATGTGAGTAGGGAACATCAGAGGAACACCAGTTGGGGATTCATGGGATAGATCTCCAATTTGGTCCTGGGTAGGCATATTCAGTGTGCTTCTGGGACATCCAAATAGACATCTAGGAGGTAACTTGAATCCTGGAGCTAAATCCCATGTCAGGAATAAGCAATAGCTAACTAGGGAGCTAGTTACCAGGTAACTTTAAAACCTGCCCATGTACTAAAATGGGGTGTGCTGAGGGACCCCAATACCCAATGGTTGGGAAGAACCACAGGAAATGGTGCAAGGAGACAGAGGGCCAGTGACGAGGCTGTCAAGGGAAAGTTTCAACACAGGTCACATGAAGGCTCAATAAGGTGAATATACAATGGGTACCTATGTTCCACTTACCAAAACTGGTACCATGGTCCTCAGAAGCTGCTGAAATAGTAGCAATAGAGGTAGCCTTAGGGCAGGAGATGGAGTGTAGACAACTCATTTTAAATTTACTGAATGTTAGAGCATTTTTTAGTTACTGGGGCTGATTGAGTACAACTAGCTGTAAGGTATAGAGTTGCTTTTTCAGAATCTTGCTGCATGGTGCCAGAGAAGGAACATGTGCTAGCAAATGTTATGACTGAGCTACATTCCTAGACATCTCTGAGACAGGGTCTCATTATGTAGTCCAGGCTGGCCTCAAACTCAAGATCCTCCACCTCTGGGGGTTGTGATTGTAGGCATGTGGCATCATAGCTGGCTAGAGTCTCACCTTAAGGGCATGAAATAGATGGTAACCAATTAGACTTTCCATAATGTGAATATGGCTTTAAGGCACAGACTGCAGGATGGCTTGTGAGCTCCTGTTACCTTCGAATGAATGGGGTCACCAGAGTATGAAGGGGAGCAGATGTGAGTCTCTGCTCCCTGTCGTCCCCTATTTGTTGGACACTATAACCTGAGTTCTAAGGATGGATTAGTGCAAAAGAGGAAAAATCAAGACATGGCAGATCCTAATGTTGATCCAGGAGTCCCACACTCCATATTCCCAGATGTGTAGGCATGTGATTCTGTTTCTGAGGTCGCTTGTTTACCTCACAAGAGGAAAAAAGGATCTTATTGGAGGTGGACTGAGCATTAAGGGTGATTGGGTAGAGCTGTGATGTGGGCCCAACCTTCGACTTTAAGGTGGGGGTGGTACTAGTCATGAAAATAAGGAAAGGGGTACAATCTTCTGGATTCTGAGAACCTATGTGGACTCAGGAAAGTATCTCAGGATGTCTAACTGGTATCTCTTGTCCTAGTCTGTAAACAGACAGGATTAACCAGCATTTTCTAATATTTGACTTTATTTCTGACTTCACAACCATTTGTAGACAGGTAGCTCCCTGTCAAGCGTGTGCCACCATGCCCAACTCACCTGCCACTTTCCATAGCAGAATTTGGAAAGGCTCAGGACCCATCTCACCTATCCAGGTCCCTAAGACAAGGCCCAGGGCTGAATTCTAGTACAGAAACTAGATTACATGGTTCATAGACAAGTGCCCATCAACACAAGTATCATTTACAATCCAAGGATGTCTCCTGGGGCACCTCCTTTCCTCTTCCCATCCACACACAACTTGAGAGTTCTGTGTCACCTTTATGACACACTACGCTGTAGATCTCATTTCTAAGTGTCTAGAAGGAAACACGATATATTTAGCCCTAGGTAAGCACAGGAAGACTAGTGCACCTAAATATTTTATAGAACGATGCCTGTGTGACTAGCCTGGGGCCCAGTGGCAAATTGATATAGAATTCATCCTCTTTAACAGAATACCTGAGGGTACATTTAGCATGTGGGGTGGCTTTGTCCTTCAGTACCTGGCCGTCAGAGGAAGGACCTGGGCAAATCTTGGTCAGTACTAGAAAAAAATTGGAGTTCTGAGGATAGAGTCCTTACAAGGGGTTCATCCTGGAAGTATGGTAATTTCTCCAGCATGGCCCTTTGAGATGTGGTTCTCACTTCAGCTGAATGTGGGGAATTGAGAACAGCAGCTTGGTGGCAGGATGGCACTGACGTGGGAGTCCCTGACCATGTAGCCTGTGTGTGTGTGTGTGGGGGGGGGTACTGGGGGTTGAACCCGGGGTCTTGCTCTTGTGTGCTTTGCAAGTGCTGGACCACTGAGCTGTGCCCTCAGCCCACTTTTTTTTTAACACAAGGTCTCGCTAAACTATGCAGACTGCCTCTGGTCTCAAACTTGCGATCCTTCTGCCTCTGCCTCCCAACTCACTTGAATTACAAGTGTGTGCCACCATGCCTGGCTCACCTGCCACTTTCTATAGCAGAATTTGGAAGGGCTCAGGACCCATCTCAGCAATCCAGGTCCCTCAGAGCCAAATACTTGAGATGACTTGTTAGAAATTGGCCCAGATGGTTCAAGACTGATTCCATAAATGGGGTAAATGCAAACAGTAGAGTCTCTATGGAGGCTCAAGCTCTCTATGGAAGCCTGAGCACCTGGTTCAGGTTGCCCTTGAAATATGACGGATGTAGAGCTACTGGATGGAGTTTGGAGAAGTGAAAAATCTAACTTATTCTTCAGGGAAATCCCACCAATCTGTAGTAAATCCTGTGGATTCCTTTGAGTCAAAGATTTATCTGGCTCAAGGAAGCGGCAAACTGCCAGGACAGACGGGTCCTAATACACTCCATTCCAACACCAGAATATAGTTCAGCTTAAGTTAAGACCTCTTATGCTATAAACAGGCAATTTCTAAATCTGCATCTTGAGAATGAAGCAGAATTTCAGTGTTCAGATAGGGCTAAAGGGATTTATATGCTTTAGGGCAAGCATGGACAACATTTAATAAAGGAATCATACATGCTTGAGTAGGCATGGATGCTAACAAAAGAACTAGCATAGCACACGTCCAAGACACCAACCCTCTAAAGAGTGCATGAATAGGCCTAATTTTAGAAATAGTATGTTAAGGGAGATATGACTATCCTAAAATCTCAGTATCTCTTGAAGACAAGGACAATATTTCTCACACCAGTTTGCATCTTACTGGTTGTACTGTTTCTCCTAGTTCCTGTGTGAACAAGGATCCAGATAAGGTCAACGTGCTTTCAATGGTTGGAGTCTTGCCTTTGAATCTGTAGAGCTCTGTCCTTCCCTTGCAAATCTTTACATGGCTATTCCAGAGAATCCTCTGCATGCAGGTTTTTTCTCATTGCATCTCTAACTTTGTTCCCCTCTCCTATATTATAATTCTGTGTTTGGGTCTAGGTCAGACTCGTGTCTCTTCAGGTCACCTGTCTGGGCAAGGCCCCACTGAACTGGGTTGGTGTTATGGCTGGTGGTGCCAATGAAGGACCTCGGGAGAGCTTCAACAGGGAAAGCAGGAAAGGAAGGTTTATTGGGTGCTCCAAATGGGGTGCAACAAGCAAGCAACCCCTAAGCTATAAGTGCTGGCTCTAAGTCTGCAGCATTCCATGCTGCAGGCTGAGTGCTGGAACAGCTCAGCCTTAAAGGCACAGCTACAGCAGCTGGTGTTCCGGTGTTCTGTTGGGCTGGAGGTCAGTTGGCCTTGACTCTCACAATTCGCCTTCTCTGCCTCCCTTCTTCCCAGGGATGGGAGGAATTGGAAGGCTCTTCATGGCTTGATTGTAGCCTTCGGCGCTTTGGGGCCCCTGGTCTTGACCACATCGGTTTGCTTGAGTCTGCTGGAATAGGGCGCGCTAGTCGAGGTGATGGGGTTCAGTTGGCAGTTAAAGGATTGTCAGAAGTGGTGGAAGGGGAGAAGTAGTAGGGGGTCAAAGAGGTCCGGGAGCCCTGCTTATATAGGGTCCTAGAGGGGCACCTGACTGGCATTAGCCAATCAGGGCACACACCTGACAGTTACCTGGCAGTTATGTCAGTTTATTTGCAGTAAGGACAATTATCTAACGAAAATGCCAAGGATAGCCCATCAGGATTAAGGCAGTTAAGGCAGGTCAGGCTGGTCAGGCGCCATCTTTGCTCCTTTGATGGGAGGGGCAGGTGTAAGATGTGGTCCTGGGGTCCCTCAGGATATTATGAGGGACCCTAGTTATGGGGTAGATTTAAAAAATCCCCAATAGTCACCTTGTAGGTGGCTAGACCTTCCAGAAGTGTGTGCTATCTGGCTGTTGAGGTTAAGATGGTATTACTAGATCTTCTAGTTTGAGGGACTATGGTGTACCTGCATTCTATAATTTTTAGCTCTGAAGACCAGATCCCATTGGCTTTTTTTTTTTTTTTTTTTTTGCGGTACTGAGGATTGAACCCAGGGCCTTGTGCTTATGTGCTCTGCAAGTGCTGGACCACTGAGCTGCACCCCCCAGCCCATTTTTTTACCTTTTGAGACAGGGTCTCACTAAGTTACACAGACTGCCTCTGGTCTCAAACTTGGGATCCTCCTGCCTCTGCCTCCCAAGCCGCTGGGATTACAGGCGTGCGTCACCGCGCCCAGCCCATTGGCTTACTTTTTAAAAACCAGGATAAATGTCTAATACTCATACCTTGACTGAACATGGATTGGTTTTAGTAAATATAATTTTTACATAACAAATCTCAACACTGTCATATTGGTCTGAGGCATGTATCAGATTCCTTAACTGTCTCGTAGCAATGACAATGTGGCATTGCAGGTCTTCAATTGTCTAAAGAATTCTGAGTGCTTACATAGGAACTTTCAAAGCAGGTAAATCAGCACTAGTATGGATCAAAGCTTCCTGGTAGTGTAACTTTTGACCTTTGATTAAAAACCATATAAGATAGAAAAGATTCTCCAAAGAATGCTGTCAGGCTTTAAAAGAAGGCAACTTCCCTTATTTTCCTGGCACTCACTAATACCCTCTGAAATACTAGAGATTAAGATTACATTACTGAAGAGACTCCTTGAGTACAAGGGATATGTCGGCCCTGACTCCTGAAGTAATTTCCTTTTGACCACAGGCTAAACACTGTTCTACATCTCACTTTAGACAGTCTTATGCTAAGTTCTAACCAGTAGAATATGACCTGAAATACTTCCTACTTGTAAGCCCCGCAATCATCTTTGTCATTTATAATGAAGACTGAGGACCTAATGGAGGGCAGAGCCATAATACAGGAGGAGGCTTGGTCTCTGAACAGGTGACAGGGAGGTCCAGCCAGGAGCATCAGCATTGTTCAGCAGTGTGAAAGAATATCTTCACTGCCACTGATGTTGACTTTAAGGCACCTAGTGCTAACTATAATAGGCTATATTAGTAAGTACTATAAATATGCAGTGCCTATTCTGTTAAATTTTTCTAACTTGTTTCTAAGCTGACTACTTCATCTTAAATCTTTTATAAGTAAACTAGTTATACTGAAATCTCGAACTAGCTGAGGGAGTTCAAAGGAGGTTGAGCTCCAAATTATGTTAGTAGGTTTAGTACACTTTGGGAGATTGTTCTCAATCCTGGAATGAAGAATGCTGGCTTGGATACTTAGTGATTTATGAGCATGTATAGCTGTCCCAGTGCTTTTTTTTTCCTCTAAATCCAGTAGTACAATGACTCCAACCTCTGATTGAGCAGCTTCTGAGAACGTTTTCCTGGGAAGATAATATATTTTTTCAATGAAGACATGGTGATCAGCTGTCTCTTTAGGGTAAAATGGTTCACCCACCTGTATTATCCCCAGTTTTAAGGGGACAGAAAGGCTAGTGAAGTCTAAGCAACAATTCTCGCTTTCTGAGCTGTAGTACAGGAGACAGCATAGTCAAGTCTTAGAACCCTCAAAGTCCAGAGCCCAGGAAGAGTGCTACCTTCTGTTCACCTGTGTGCCTAGGGCAGAAGACATGGTAAATATAGGAACTCTGAGGCTACTGGGCTGTAGAGCTACTTGGGGATTCTTCATTCTTAAATCTTATCCCAAGATATCTTTCATGGTGTGTTATGGCTTTCTCTCCTTATTGATGAATGTTGGTGGCATATAGAACAACATAGCACTTTCCATTATGCAGCTATTACATCACTTGATCACGCTTCAACTTACAAAGTTTGTGGAGTCTTCACTAACATGTAGTAAAACTTGTACGTATATATGGGTTATTCCCCTACTTCCCATGTAGTCATCAAGTTGCATCACTTGGAGATTATCCTCTGCCCCTCTTATCCCTTTACACTTCTCCCCTTCCTACCTTCCACAGCCTTGTCTTCCCAGTGCTGGTCCCCTTCCTCCTCCTTATATTCCCTTCTTTGCTAAGTATACTTAGCATTTTTGTATTGACTATTGTATAGGTCTTTAAGATTCAGTTCCCATATGAATGAGAATATAAGGTATTTCTTTAGCTTAAGACTCTCCAGTTCCATCCATTTTGTTGCAGATATTTCATTCTTGTACAGAATGGAATATTCAGCAATATGTACCACAATTTCTTATCCGTTCTTGTATTGATGGGCATCTTGGTTGTTTCCATATTCTTGCTATTGTGAATACTGCATTAATATGGAGATGTAAATCTGACTTGTTTCCCTTTGGGTATATTCCCAGGAGTGGTACAACTGGATCATATAGCAGTTCTATTAGCTTTCTGAGGTATCTCCATGTTGCCTTCGCTTTTTGTTGGTTTTGGCAGGACTGAGGGTTGAACTCGGGACCTTGTGCTTGCATGCTTTGCAAGTTCTGGGCCACTGAACTCGATCAGCCCATTTTTTACATTAAGATATGGTCTCTAGTTATGCAGAATGCCTCTGGTCTTGAACTTGCAATTCTGCTTCCGCCTCCTGAGTGGCTGGGATTACAGGCCTCTGCCACTGTGCCTAACAACCCATATTGATTTCTAAAGTGGCTGAACTAATTTACAGTCCCACCAGCAGTGTAACAGGGTTCCTTTTTCTCCACATACTCGCCAACATTTGTTTTGATCTTGGCCATTCTTAGGTGGGATCTGAGTTATTTTGGCTTGTATTTCCCTAATGGCTAGGGATATTTAGCACTTTTCATGTTTCTTGCTTAAATGAAGTTAGTAGAGAAGTTAGTAGAGCTATCTGTATTTCCTTCACCAACTTATTTATTGGGTTATTCTTGATTTGAGTTAATTCTAGAAATTAGTCTTATTAGATGTGTAGGATGTGAAGATTTCCTCCCATTCCATGGGCTCTTCCTTCACTGTTTGCTTTGCTGTTTAGAAGCTTTTTAATTTCATGTAATCCCATCTGCCAATTCTTGGTGCCATTTCCTGAGCAATTAGTCCTGAGGAAATACTCTATGCCTATGTTTTGGAGTGAGTTTCCTATCTGGTAGTTTTAAAGTTTCCAGTTTTATGCTGTGATATCTTCCCCATTGAGTTGACTCTTGGGCAAATTGAAGTATAGGTCTATTTCCATTCTGCAGATGGATATCCAATTTTCCCAGCACCATTTGAGGCTATCTTTTCTCCATTGTGCATCCTTGTACCCTTTGTCAAAGATCAGGTGGCTATAGTTGCATGGGTGTATCTCTGGCTATAGTTGTGGGTATATCTCTGGATATTCAATTCTGTTCCATTGGTCTTAAAGCCTATTTTAATGCCAGTACCAAGTTGTTTCTACCACAGCCTTCTAGGATAGTTTAAAGTCGGGTATTGTGATCCTACTTACTAGTTTTGCAGCTTAAGATGTTTTGGCTATACATGGTATTCTGCATTTCCATATGGATTTTTGGATTCTTTTCTATAGCAAAATCTCACTAGGATTTTAATGGGAATTGCATTAAATCTAAGTTGCTTTTGGTAGTATAGCTATTTTTACAATACTCTAATCCATGAGCAGGGGAGGTCTTTTCATCTTCTAGTATCTCCTGCTTTAATGTTTTGAAGTTTCCCTTGAGATCTCCAGGGTCTTTGGTTAGATTCCTAAATATTTAATTTCTTGGTGAGCTATTAAAGGGATTGTTTTAATTTTTCTGCCTGTTCACAATTGGTGTAGAGGAAAGCTATTGATTCTTTTCTAGTGTTAATTTTGTATCTTTTCCTGAAGGAGTTAATTAGATCTAAGTTTTCTAGAATTTTTGAGGTCCTTTAGGTAAAGGACCATGTCATCCATGAATAAGGATAATTTGACCTCTTGCTTATCTGTATCTTTAATTTTTTCATCTGATTGATCTGGCTAGGACCTCGGCCACAGTATTGAAAAGTGGACATCTTTGTCTTTTTCCTTATCTTAGATGAAATGGCTTGAATTTCTCCCTATTTAATATTGGCTGTAGGTCTTTCATAAATGGCCTTTATGATAAATTTCCCTATTATGCCCATCTTCTCCAGGGCTTTATTAGGAAAGGGTGTTATACTTTGGGTGCTAAGGCCTCTTACATTGATCATGTGATTGGTCTGGAAGGATCTTCAGTGAGTTGTATGGATGTTCTTATATTGAACCAGGCTTCTGTCTGTGGAATGAAGCCCACTTAATCATGGTATCTTTATTGTGTTGAATTCAGTTTGCCAGAATCCTGAATTGTTGCATCAATGTTTGTCAGGGAAACTGGTCTATAGTTCATTCTTTGACGTGTTATCTGATTTTGGTACTGGGGTGATAGTGGTTTTGAAGAGTTTGGGAGTGTCCCTCTTGTACTTTTTGAGATAGTCAGAGGAGAGTAGGTATTAATTCCTCAGATATGATAGAATTCTGCTGTGAACCTGTTGGGACCTGGAGTTTTCTTTGTTGGAAGCCTTATCTTAAGGCTTTAACTTCAAGTTCTTGAAACCCAACATGGAACACCACATTCTCCCTGTAAGGATGTGGGATGTGACAGGCAGGTGACAAGATTGGGTCACTTTCCTGTGACTTTCTGGGTCCATTCAGCAGGCAGCCACAAGGGCACATTAACTTCATTCCTGAAGCACAGGCAGCACTTCCAGGTGAAATACAGGGTGTATATATGGGACATGCTTATAATAAAACATTGTTTATCTAAAAGTCAACTTCACTGGCTAACCCTTTTGTTTCCCACTTTGAGTTTGACATCCCAGCAAGGAGACTGCCCTCAGGTTACCACTTACTGGAGTGCAGGTTCCTGTGGGGTGCTTGGTACAAGTGGAAATAAAAAGGCTGCCCATTCTTGTACTGCAACCATTCTTGCCTATGAGGGTAACACATTTGGGGCTGAAGCAGGCATCAGAACTGTGAGCCCTTTGAGGGTAACTGCCTCAGCTTTCTTCTCAGAAATATACCATTGGATTCCTGTTTCCCCTACCACGGTGTGTAGGTCTCAGCAGGAGCACTTGTTCATTAAGGAAGTCATGTTAGTAGTGTTTAGGTGTCTGCCTCTATGGTCCAAATGGCCAACTTGAGCAGTGAGCAAAGGCCTGGAGAACCCTTAGGTGCACAAGACTTGCTGGAGGTGTTGGCCATCTGTGGCCTTGGGCACTGCCTGAACTGCAGCCTCCATGGAAGACACATCTGTGGTCTCAAAGTCGATTTTCTCAGCTTCCAAGCTAAGCTGCTCAGGGAGCTGAAATGTGTGGCTCATAGAAGACTATGCTCTTCTAAGTAGAACTTGCTAGCCTTGTTGAGTGACATTTTGGGATCCTGCTTTTGCCCACTGTGCTCAGGAAGAGGTCTGTATAACAAGAAATTACAGCTCTGTTGGGTGTGGTAGTGAATGCCGGTAATCTCAGCATTTGGGAGGCTGAGGCAGAAGAATCAATGAATTTGAAACCAGCCTAGTCTACAGAATGAGTTCCAGAAGAGCTTATGCTACACAGCAAGACCCTGATTCAAAAAAAATCACACAAGCAGCTCATCACACTTGCTCTATCCTGCAGCACATCAAACCCTCAGTATGGGGCAGATAGTGGCAGCTCATGTCTCCTAGTATGAACTGCTGGGCTCTGGGCAGTGGAGAGGTATACTGCCAATATACTGATGGGCTCTCTGTTCCAGCAAAATGCTGGGAGATGAGTGGAGGCCATTGGGCCAGGTGGGGACATGTGTTACTGTTGGGAAGCGGGTGGAGATCCTCTTGGAAGCCCAAGGATAAACAGGTATGAGGCAGGTCCCTGAGACCAGAGGGGCCCACTCTGTTCTCTCTGCCTCAGTGGTTGGGATGGCCCACATGGGCTATCCCATCTGGTTATTAAGGTAGAAGGCAGAACCCTGTCTCAATGTCCAGGAATCGGGCACATACTTACTCTGGACCTGTCCCTCTTTCAGTTGTTGGTGGGACCAGATACCTGGCGCTTCCCTTGCTGCTGACCCCTTGGATCCTTACTGTGCTTGTGGCTGCTTTGGAACCTTGTCTGCTGGGGTTCTGTTCCTGGCCCTCTCTGCCTCTGTTGGGACTGTATAGTTCTGGGCTTCATAGTGGCTGACGTGGCAGCCTCTGTTGGCTTGACTTGGGCTGTTGGCTGGTGATCCCTCTCCATGGGCTTAGATACCTCCAGTGAGGGTTTGCCTGGGTGGAACACACTGAGCAATGTCCCTGGCTCTGTCGCCATTGGCATTAGGACCTTCACATCGTAGATAAGTCGCCCCCTTGGTATCTGAGCCTAGTGTAAAATGGGTGTGGTGCCCACCCTTCCCATGTAGGTGGATGATCCAACAGGGTGACTGACTGGGACAGGGTTCCTGGCCATGTGAGACAGTACTGGCCCTTCCCTCAACATCTCTGCCTCCAACTCAATTTCTTCTAAGAAGGCTTAGCTGCACCTGCTTGAAGGGTGACGTCCTCCAGCCCTCTGACCAGGGAGGCTTTGGGCAGGAGCCACCTCAGCCCATGGCCTCTGCTTGCTCCTGGCGCCATAGTGCTCCCTGGGAGTTGTCCCCTTCTGTTGGCCTCTGTGGGCTCTGAGATAAGGGCCCAGAGCAGGTCAGTATGTTCTAACTTCTTAGCTAGCCCATGCTCACTCTTCAGCACCTAGTGGATACTGGTGGTAGTACACTAGGTAAAGGATATGTGGTCTTGGCATGTTGTCACTGTGCAGCCTTGTCTGATCCCGTGTCCAAGGTCTAGCGTGTCATGCTGCTTCAGAGTCTATTTACTTCTATCTTCTCTTCCGTATGCATTGTTTGGCCTTCCCTTTGGCCCTGACTGCACCGCTCAGGAGTGGGTCATGAGTTTCCAATACACCTGCTTCTCTTCCTTGCTGTGCTGGTCTGAGTTGGTTTTGTTCCCATATCTGCTAACTTCATTGTAGAGCCCTTTCTACCCTTACTGTCTTTGATTGGCCTCTGTGCCATCCTGTGTTGGACTTGTAGTCCCATTATGGGGCTTGGGATTATGTCCTAGACCTACACTTGGATCCTCCCAGGATCCTAACAGTTGCCTTCAGAATATGCATTGTCATATGCTTCCCTCAGTGTTGCCCTCCATCAGACAAGTATCTCAGGCCTGGCTTTAAATGCCCATAGAAGATCCAACAGCTTATATTGCTGTATATATTCTCACATCCATTCCTATGCCAAGCCAAAGGCATGCCTGATCTTAAGTTACATTTTATTTTGCCAGTATGCCATCAAAGTTCTAGTTCATACTTCCATAGTTATAATGGGTCTTGGTGGTAGATCTGGAATAACTAATGTCTCTGATCACCATAACTGGAATGGCGATCTGGGAAGCTAGCTGGCTATAGGCCTGTCATGATTAATAAAGCTATTTGTCTGCTGTCCTGCTTTGGTGAGTCATCTGGGAGACCCCCAGTAGGGAGCAGTGAGATGAGTGTTTAGCTTCAGCCTGCTTTCTATTCTGGGGCCTCTGATCTGGTTACCTTGGGTCTTGGGATGTGGGTATAAGTCATGCTAGGTGCTCACTGCAGCTCATTATTGGTCTGAGCTGGATTTGATGCCAGGCTGGGGTCCTCCTCAGCAAGACTTAAGTGGGATCACTTTTCTCACTTTCTCCTAAGCATACTTGCACCCAAGGGTTACCACAGATTGTGCTAGTCTTGTTGATAATACCCTGGTTTCTAGAACTAATCTGTCTGAAGCTGATCTTCAGGAGTGTCTCCTGGTCTATGGTCTCTTATTGATCCCTTCTACCTGGGCTAGCTATTCCCCTAAGCAGACAGCAGAGGTAGGTTGGCAACTACTATGACAGATGGGGAGTCAAGGCAGTTCATATCCTCTTTGCTGTACCTGGGTCCTAATTCTTCCCTAAAATCTCCTTTGCATCTTAATCTTGTTCTTGACCTGTAGGTACAAGGTTTTGGTAGTCAGCTGGTTTTGCCTACACAGAATAGGTAAGGACAACTGTTCTGTGAGCACTAACTTTAGGTGTGATGGCTGTGACACTGAGCAAGGGGTTGCCAGATAATATAGTGCCAGTTCTTACACCCTGCCCCCACCTGCCCACCAAAAAGGGTTTAATGTAGGTCAAGTGACAGGGACATGGGGGGCACATTCTCTCTGCCCAGTTGGCTGGTAGCAAAGATTCAAGTGGCTTGGGGGTAAAGAGAAATGCATCTGGTTGTGGTTTCCAGTCTCCTCTTCTGGTCCATCCTGTCTGCTGACAGCACCCCTCTTCTCATAGGTCTGCCAAGCCCTTTTCTCATGCTTCCAGTTCTCCTTGTCAGATCCCCAGACTCCCCAAGTTGCTGGTTTATGGCCCAGTTTTACTTGGTTTCTGGGAATTCCAGGCACATGACTAGGCTCTTGGCTGAGAACTGGGTCTAGGCTGCTCTGGAAGCACAAAGCCCATTGTGATAGTCCTTGATGTTCTTTGGTCTCATCCTTCAGCCTGGCAGCCCCACTACATATTGGGTTCCTTTAGATTTCTTGTGCTCTTCTGGTGGCTGCCCATGGTTAGATGAGCAGCCTTGGAAGCAACAAGAGGCTTTCTTCACATGGGACGGCTGTGAAGGTAATGGGCCCTGGCTGTCGAGTTCTGGTACCAGCTGCTATTGTGGGGCAACTCGGGCAAAGAAATCTAAGATTGAGTGGATTTTGAGGCTCACTTCAAAGTAACTCACTAGGAAACTGATACTCTAATTTACCAAAACTAGTCTGTTAGTCTTAATTTTGGAGAACACTTTTACAATTTTGCCTATAGTTAATACCGTTGTACATACGGGATATGATGTGACACTTTGACACAGATACTGTATAACCAAATCAGGGTATATAGCATATTTGCCTCACACATCAATTCTTTGTGGTAAGAAGTCAATTTTTTACATGTTGAGTACAGAGTAAAGGCTTCTACTTCCATTATGTGAATATTACATAGCTTTTGGTTACACTTGTTATTTTATAGAACCATCTGATAACATAGCAACTCATGCAATTAGAAAATCATGCAATTATCAGCTTTTTCCCCATGTATTTGGTAGCTATATCTATTGACTTTCCTCCTTTTATCCCTCTACATTTCCCCACCCCTTACATTTCTCCACCTCCACTCCCCTGCCCCACTGGAGCCCTCCCGTCTTCTAGTTTCACTTTCCCTTTAGATAAGCCCAATCACTTTTAAACTTTTAACTCCCACATATGAGAATATATGGTCTTTCTCTTTTGGGGCCTGAGTTCATTTAAGATACTCTCAATTTCCATCCCTTTTGCTACAAATGACATTTCACTCTTTATTGCTGAGTCACATTCCTTTCATGGGCATCCAGCAACAATACTTACAACTGGGTCTGTATGCAACTCCTCAATAAATGAAGATTGAGGATGTCCGTGATCTTGCTTTACTTGGTTCTACAGTCAACACCCATGGGAGCAGAGATCGGACACCTTACCTTAAAGAGGTCCTTTGCAACAGCTTTTCCTAAAGTGTTAAAGATGTCGCATTGAAGATGAAGGTGCACCTGACTCATGCCATGGTATTTTCAGTTGCATCATATAGTTGTAACAGCTGGACACTGAAAGGAAGGAGAATGCTTCTGAATTATGGCTTTGGAGACAAATAGTATATAGCATGGAATACCAAAAGAATCAACCGATCTGTCCTAGAAGTGCAACCAGAGTGCTCCTTGGAAGCAAGGATGGCTGGACTGCGTCTTCTCCGCTTGACTGTGTCTGAAGTACAAGAGACTACTTTTAAAGTTTGCATGGTAGAGGTCTTAAGGGTCTCTGGTTAAATTGGTTCCTAAATATTTAATTTTTGGGAGGGCTATTGTGAATGAGATTGTTTCAATTTCTCCTGTTCATTATTGGTGTAAAGGAATGCTACTGATAATTTTGAATCCTACTTTGCTGAGGGAGCTAATTACCTGTGTTCTAGTGGAGTTTCTAAGGTCTCTTAGCTATAGAAAGGTCAAATTATCCCTATTCTTAGATGACATGATCCTCTATTTGTATTTTTATTACTGTTGCCTGATTGCTCTGGCTACGACTTCAATCACAATATTAAATGGAGAGTAGGCATCCTTGTCTTGCTACTGATCTTTGAGGGAATGCTTTAATCTTTAGCCAACATATTAAATGAGGAATAGTTGTTATACAGTATTTATGTTCCTTTTATACCTAGTTTCTTCATGAAGGGATGTTGAACTTCGTTGAAGGCTTTCACAGCATCATTTGAGATCATGATTTGTCTGCAAGTCTCACTGAATTACACTAATTCACGTATGTTGAAACAGTCTTGGGGAATGAAGCCCCCCTGATCATGGTGTTATGTCCTTTGTTACTGTATTTGATTTGCAAGAATTTTATTGAGGATTTTTGCATCAGTGTTCATCAGAAATTGGTCTATATGAAGTGTCCATATGTAGTCTTTACCTGGTTTTTATATCAAGGTGATACTGGGTTTGTAGAGTGAACGTGGAAGTACACCTTCCCTTCTATTTCATGAAAAGTTTGAAAAGGATAAGGCCAGGGTTTAGCTCAGTTGGTAGTGCTTCTCTGTACTAAGGCCCTGAGTTTGATTCCCTGCCCCACAAATGAGAGAAGTATGGTTCAGGAGTAGATTGCCAGAATCTCAAACAGCCATTGAAAACACTATGAATAGTAGAGGAAGCCTTAATATAGTGCTGAGCACTGCAGTGTCAGAATGTTTCATTCTGTTGTATGTAGGGTTGCTATGGGTTGGACCCAACTCAATGGCACCTAACACGATATTAAAAGGAAATGCTTTCAACTTTTCCCTATGTAGCATTATGCTAGGTTCTTAAATCATAAACCTCTTAAGGTATGTTCCTTATATGCAAAGGTTATATTATCATGAAAGGATGTCAGATTATCCTATTCTGCATCTATTGAAATTATATGGTCTATCATTTGTTCTAATGTGAGTCAGATTTGTGTATGTTGAATCATCCTTGTATCACTACAATGAATCCCGCTCTTTAACGTGCTTATGTGCTCTTAGGCTTGTAGCCAGGTGCTGGAATTACCAATAGGATGTTGTAGTTAATAGATGGTGGCTAGTTTAATATTCTATGGGGCAGGCTGGGGTCTGAGACATCTTACTCTGCCGTCTTGCTGATGTCACTCCAAGTCTCTAGCTGTCCTCAAGCAGCTCTCAATAGTCACAAAGCTTTGGCAGCATCTCTTCAAATTGATCTCAAGAGCTCTGGTCCTCAAGCACAGCTCCTAGGTGCCCTTGGTTCAGTTCTAGGGAGGATGAAGGTCTTAATCTGGACTGTGGACACAGCTTAGATATCTGCATGTGGAGGCTCAGAAGTTTTCATCGTCATAAATTGAGTTTTTTGTCATGGAAAATCTTTCCATGTATTAAGAGTTTTGCTAGATAATCTTGGTTGACTGTCATTTGCTTTCAGGACCTGAATTTCATTCCATGCTTTCCTGGTTTTTAGGGTTACTATTGAAAGGTCTGTTCTAATTTTGCCTTTACATGTAAGCTGGTGCTTTTCTCTTGCAGCCTTTGAATTTATTTCTTAGTAGCTTTGTGAGGAGAGGATCTGCTCTGGTTGAGTCTATTTGGAATTCTTGATGCCTGTTTAGGTGTTTATTTCTTTTTTTTTATTAGAAATTTTTAATGTACATCATAATGTGATTCATTTTGACATGCTTTTCATTGTGACAATTTTCATATATGCAATTTGATAAGCATTATACATATAGGTTACCCCTTACCCTCCTGTTTCCCCCTCCCCACTTCCTATCTAAGTTTCCCATCCAAGTCTTTATCTTTTACTATATAGTATTTTTCTATATGTCCTTGGGTTCCATTTCTGTTTAAGATAGAAACTTTTCCTGTAGTGGTCTTTGTTTCTATCTTGTTAGAACAATTACATGCGATTTTTAGTCCATTTGTATTGACCTCATTCTTATCTTCCCTCCCCCCCTTTTAATGTGATCTGACCTTTGA